>NNCB01000519.1:0-16828 GCA_002317545.1 Scenedesmus quadricauda | reverse complement strand
GTTTGGAGGGGATTGCGGATGGCATTGCGGGTGGCGGGAGGCTGCCCGAGGGAGGTGAGGAGCGCGGCTCGGTCGCCGCCGCCGAGCTGGTCGAACTCGATAGCGAGCGGCGGCGGAGCGCCGCAGAGATCGAGGAGCTGACGCAGGCGGTCCACCGCCTCCGCGGGTCGATCGGATCTCACCGCGAAGCCGTCGCGCGGACACGCGTTGTGCGTGTGGCGCAGGCGGTGAACTGCCCCTTGTGCGCCGTCGCCCGCGTTTTGCTGCGGCGGGCAGGCGCATCGCGGAAGTTGGCGGTGCGGTCAGTGAGCAGCGCGGACGCCGGGCGGCCAGCTGGCACGGCCCCGAGCCAGCCGCGGCGCTGCCGTGCGTGAACGTGGGCTAGGAAGTGCAAGCGGCCACGGTTGCAGGCAGCTGTGGATTGTTATGCCTGGCTCGCTGTGTGGGTCGTGAAGAGAAGACACGTGGGCCCTGCCTCCTTTCATAGCAACATGACTCACCAGGATGTAACTCCTCAACATATATGTTGCCCCATGCGACACCTCGATCTCGCGGACAAGCGTCAGCACCTTGACGCATCGAGGAGGGGTCAGCGGGGAGGCAGGAGGGGCTGGGTGGTGGCCGGATGGTCGCGGAAGGTGGGGCGCGCGCGGGGCCGAGGCTGGCAGCGGGGGAACGGGCGCTCTCTGGCCTATATGATCGCGGCCAACAGCTTCGTATATCTGGGTCTGAAACCGCGGACGTTCGAATTTGTTCCCGTCGTCAAGACTCTCGACCCCTTTCAGAACGTCCAGCAGTCCCGGAATCTGAGAGAAATATCCACGTCATATGACCCCATATTCCGGGCAAAGAATGACGTTCTTCAGCCTCATACATGCACTCAGACAGACACACATGCGCACACACACTTTGAACCGCCCACGTTGTTGCACTCCTTGTCGTGCTGGTAGTGCAGCTTCAGCCGCGTGAGCGTCCAGTGTTCGCGGCGGCCAGCGTCTTGTGGCGATCTTGCCGCCGTTCTGGAACGACTTGATTTCGGGATGGCGACCGAGGTTGCCGATGAGAATTACCTTGTTGACGCTGCACCGAGCGCTGGCAGCAGCGGCGGCGGCGGACGGGGTTCAGCGATGCGAGACGTAGGGGCCGCGCGGGAGCGAGCGGGCGCCGTGCGGGGCGTGCGGCGACGGGCGGCAGCGGGCGGCCGCTCGGCGCCTCGGCCGCGGCGCGAGCGTGGCGGTACTGCGGCCGGGCCGAGCGTCCGACGTCCGGAACAGCATCGGAGCTGTGCTGGCCGCGCCAGCTGCGCCGCCACAAGCATCAGCTCAGAGTGCGTCCCTCAGCCACTTGCAGTGAAGCACGGCGCGGTTCCGCATGCTCCTCAGCGCGCGATCGTGCGCGCAGGCGCACGCGCCCCCGTCGGCACGACGCGACCGCTCGCCGGACCGCGCCCGCCCACCGTGGTGCTCAGCTTGTCGATCTTGTAGGGCGACACCGCGTAAAGCGTGTCCCGGTACTCGACCAGCATGGGCTCGTCCTGGGCGACCTTGGCGGGCTTGGGCGTCATCACGCTGGTGATTGACGCCGCAGCCTCGACAGACACGCCCGCCATCGCCAGGGCGACGGCCACGCGAAGCAGGACGCGTCCGTCCTGCACGCCAGCCGGACCGTTCAGGGCAACACCTCCACCTGACGATCGACGCCGACCTGCAGGAATATGCGGCGCGGCGCATGGGCCGCGAATCGGGCGCCGCGATTGTCATGGATTGCTCGACGGCATGCGACGTTCAACTGTGCTGCCAACATATCCGTGACAGCTGGTGCTGCCGCCACCAGTGCATGGTGATGGCCAACCGCAACCAGACGACGAACTTTGCTGTGGCACGCCACATGACGCTGCACCGCTGCGTGCCACTGCACCGCAGCATGCCAACGACCCGAAGGCGCGCGACGCTGCTCGCCAGCCGGCTCGGTGCATCGACGCCCGAACCCGCACTTCCGGCTGTTCTCGACCGCGAACACCGTCGGTCTCGGCGACACGAGCGGGCTGTATCACGGCACGCAGCAGATCAACCAGGGCCAGATGGACCGGTGGAACATCGTCGTCACCTTGAACTACTGCTGCGTACCGACACAGCCGCATGCGCGTGCGCTGCCAGTAGCGCAGCAGCAGCGCGCAGGCCCACCGAGCGGAACCCATCATAACTCAGCGGCGATCTAGGCGGAGCAGATACCGATCGCCAGGAAAACGACGATTGGGGTATATACCCGGGCAATGTGACTACCATGTAGGAAATTTCTGAGGCACACCGTACGCAAGGATCGTCTTGCGGCAGAGCTGCCAGGGTACTGACCATGAGCTCAAGGCACGTGCGTGCACGCTAGTGCAGGTGGCTCATGTCCGGCACCACCTTTCAGGGGGCCTTTCGCAGAAAGGTCGGTTGCAATCACAGCAGCAACTGCCTGGCTGGCCTGTCTGGGTCCGTGTCATCGGGTGGTTGTCCATTCGGACATCTTCGTTGCCCGGTTTCGGGCGGGAGCGCACGCCGCTGTGGTCAACGCAAGGCCGAAGGTGCCGTGCAGGAGATGAAACAAATACTTGTCCGCGCGACTGATCCGACCGGTCGTTGAGGTGCAGCGTCCGTCACGGTGCGCCATGTGCCGCGGAACGCAACGCCGTGCCCCGGTGTACACGTCGCTGTTATGCGGCTACCGCATTTGATCCTCACCACCCTGCCCACCGAGCTTGCAGTCCTCACCACCCTGCCAACCAAGCCTGCAGGCAGTTACCTCGTACCCACACGGTCGCCAAACCGCAGGACCGCCGGCTTCCAGCGTGCTGGCTGCTGCCGAGGCAATTGCGCTGCCAGACGCGGCAACGTTCCTCCCCGCACAGCCGTTGACGTGCGCCACCGCCACAAGGCACGGCACAGGCCGATGCGCTTGACTAATGCCTATGCTCCATTAATTACTGCAGGCCTGGTTGCCTCCTTTTGTGCTTGGCTTTATCATAGCTTGCGGATGCCACATCGGAGACTCGGCAAATGAAGCGGAGAGCTGAGTATTATTAAGCCCCCAAGATTCTTTGAAACGGCAGGCTGGGGCCTGGGGTCCAGAACATGCCTGGATATGTAATCTCCTGTTGACACACAGCACGCGCCAACACGACAGCCCAGCTGAGCTGCACAACTCAGCGGGCTGCTCGCACTGCTTTGCCGGGGTGCTCGCAGCCTTGCCCGCTGCTGCAGTCAGGCGGAACGCCACAGGGACGACGCTGGCACGCTGGGGTGTCCTGCTGGCCGCGGGCCACGCCCGCGGGCTGAGCGCACACGAAGGCGGCCCATGCATTTTCTGCGCACCTTCGGCCTCATCTTGAAATGCTCTCCTCAACAAGTGGGGTGACGAAAAGAGGGCGTGGCGAACGCGTGCAGGGACTTTGTGGGTTCCACTTGCCGGGCAGGCGCGGCGCCAGTTCGGTGTTCGGGTCCATCGTTGCGCAAGATGGAGCCTCTATCTCCCCGCTAGCAATCAAGCGAAATATCTTGGACCGGCACAAGCCAGTAATGCGTGCAGCGTCGGCGAACGGCGATCGGCTCGACCTCTGGCGCGCGTTCGCCGGGTCTGTGGGCGTAGAGCACGCTCCTAATCCTTCCGGCGCAAGTCACAGGCTGCACATGCTCTTTGAAGAAAGCAACCTAGTGCGCAAGCACCTCTGCGGTGTCCACTCTGACTGGCTTTGACCAGCGGGTAGGCACGCCGCCTCCGTGCCAGCAGCACAGCAGCAGAGGCTGCGGCGGCGGCGGCAGTGCTGGTGAGCGGACTGACGCGCCTGGCGTGGCCCAGGACCTGCGGCCGCACTTTGTGGGATCTCTAGGGCCGAGCTTTCCGTACGGCTCTTCAGCCTGAACCCAGCACTCTGCACACGGCGCAGCCCCGCAAACAGCAGTCTCGTCATCTTCGTTCCCTCAATGATTGACGTTTCGATCCGGCTGGCCAGCAGCCAGGGTTTGAGTAAAGGCCTCCAGGGCCTCCGCCGTCGGACATGCCCTCCCGCCGGTCGCTGTCGTGGCAGCGAACAGGCCGCGCAAGGCTTTCAACTGACACACCAGGAGATTCCTTGTGGAAAAACAAATCGGGTGCTGCATTCCATTTTTTGTATTTGAAGGTGCTTCATGAAGCTGTGAACTTGTTCGTGCACCTCGACGCTCACAGGTGTCCACGCTAAACCACATCGCCACCGGCAGGCGGCCCTCCAACGTCGTCCACCCACGGGGTGTTGTCGCGCGTGACCACGCGGTTGCAGCCGCAGTAGAAGCACGGGCTGGTTGCAGAACGGGACATGGACGTAGAGCGACAGCGGCGTGGCGCGCACGTTGCCCCGCGCCACCGCACGGCGGTAGCCATCTTCGCCGAAGGCCGGATCGAAACTGGGCGCAGTGGGGTACGAGGTATAGCGCGGACCCGGACCGTGTAGCGAGTTTGGACAGTGCTGTCAAAAGGTTGCCAAGTGAATGCGACAGAGTCGAGAGCCAATGGCGGTTCCGGCAGTGGAGCGCAAAGAAGCCCGGGGCGCACGTTCCATTCCGAGAGGCGCGCAATTCCCAGGCCGCCGAGACATGCGAGGTGCAGTGCCTCCACGCTATTGCTGCTGAAGTGCCCACCGACTTTCTGCTGTACCGGCTTTCTATCCCGTTCGAAAAACCAGTGTGTCGTCCCGGGGTGCGCGAGGCAATCATGACCAAAAGCCAGCGGTTGAGGAGGCGCGGCCATAAGATACGAACCGGTGTCCGATGCGCCCGCGCGGATCTGGCGCGCCGCACGCGCTGCACCTTGAGGCCGACGGGCATCATGGAGGGCGTTCCCCCCGAGCTCGGCCTGCGCAGCGCCGGTTTACTTGGGCTTGCAGCCCGACGGCACAGGGCTGGGCTTCTGCTGTAGACGGTCAGCGGCACCGCCAGCACGGGCGACTGGTTGCCGCTCGTCGTCCTCGGCGCTACGCGCACTGTGGCGGTCGTGATGCCCACCCCGACTGAGCCCTGGGCCGTGTAAGTGGCCCGCACCGCCGGCTTGCCGTGGGCAGGGATCCCGCGACGCAGTCGGCGTTGGCGCCGTTGGAGGTGGCGTTGCGCGACGAATGGTGACGGTGGGCGCCGCAATGACGTTGATGGTGAGCGTTTCTGCCTCGAAATACTGTCCGGGACCCGTGCTGGCGTCGGTAACGCGCAGCAGGATGTTCGCCGTGCCGGTGCTACTGGGCGTTCCCGTAATAAGGCCGCTTGACGACAGGTTCAGACCGAATGGCAGGGTGTACCCGGCGGCTCGGTCGCATAGATGTGCAGGCGACACTACCCGGCTGGCGCCGCGTTGCAAGTCAAAGGCGGGCGGGCGAACGACGACCAGCGCGCGGCATCAAAAGCAACAGGCGGCAGCCGATGCGATGTGCAGCCGCCGTCGAGCGATGCACGACCAGGGGCAGGCCCCTGCGGCGCGCCATGCGCACGCGGCAGCGAGGGTGCGCGCCGAGGTCGACAGTATATGCTCCCTTTGCAGTCGCCGTGCCTTGCGGTCGCCGAGGGCCAAGTTGGGGCGAAGACTGACCGTCGCGCCGAGCCCAGGCTGGCGCCGCTGACGATGGACAATGGGTGAGGGCTTCGAGGATTTGCACTTGCCAGCGTCCTCCGTCCGCGGCGCGATGTTGCTGGGCAGCGGGCGCGCAGGGCTGGACGTTGACGCTGGCGGTTGGGGGTCGGGTGGGGTGCAGGCACGGCAGGAGTGGGCGCGAGGGGCAACGGCATCGCAGGAAATGGCCCGCGCAGCTGAGGTGCAACGTCGGCAGCCGGCACGGAGCCGGCTGGCACTGGAAGCGGAGGCACGCAACATCGGGGCTGAAGCTCTGGACAAATAATAGCTAGACGGAAGCAGCGGGGCCGAGAGCAGGAAATAGGCAGCGACATAGTCTTCCGCCATGAAGGCGCCGACAAACACCTTGGCGGCTTGTTCCGGCGTGTGGCTTTCGAGCCGTTCGATGATCGTCCTGTCTGCGGCCTGACGGTTGGCCATGAGTTGGAGCGGACTTGGACAGGGCGCTGGCGGGGCAACAGGCAGGCAGGCGGGGCTTAGCACACCAGTGGCCGGTCGCCTGCTGAGGAGCAGGGTACGGCAAACGGAAATCATCACAGCGCCATGGCAGGCGTCGACACCGCCATTGCGGCAATAGCGATACCGGCAATTATCCCGATGAATTTCATTGTCTGCTCCCCCCTGATTGATCCCGCGACAATTCCCTCTCCTTTCCAAGCGGGTCAACAAGATTCTGGCTTGGCAACTTCGCCTATTCATGGCCTATCTGGCGCGGGGTTGCAGGGGGGGGTGAAATGACGTTGATATCGGGCGCGGCGCTGGCCTACGCTGCCCGCCACCAAGACTTGTAGTCGCCTGTTGGGGCCGGGCAGGCGGGCCGTGCGAAGCAGCGGGCGTTGGGCAGGCGGGGATCAAGGTGGGCATTAGGTCTGGGCGCGTCCGGCATGTGCAGACGCGCATTGGCGGTCTTGAAGTCATGGGAGCCAGACTATTGGCCTCTTGCCCTGGCCTTGCAAAATATTCGAGCATCCTGGTGCATCCTGCCACGGGCGTAAATGCTCCCCGCAATTAGCATGCGCACACTGACCAAGACACGCCGGCATCGTTTGCAACCATCCCAAGAGGCACCAAAGCGCTGCGATATCGCTCATCATCTTAAGGGTCAGCGGATCATGATGAGGACCCCCTCACCGAGGGTCGCCTGGCATTCTATCTGAAATCGAATGGCGGGAAGTATCTTGTCACGGCGCAGGCCGACACAACCGAACGCGACCTCGGCCGACTGCTGAGGGTCGTCAGGACGGCGGACGCGCAGGATACGCCGGGCCTGGTGGGCAGCTCGATGTCGTTGAGCGCTGAACGTCACAGTGGCCGGTGTGGACGCGGTCGGCGTCATAGCTGTAGTCGGCCCAGTGTGATGGACCTCGCCAGAGCCGCCGGTGCCGCCGGTGCCGCCGGTGCCGCGCGGTGCCGACCGGTGCCGCCGCCGGTCGTCAGCTGGCGCAGGTCGGCCGGACATCGTGATCCCGTACGCCCCGGGCGCCAGAGCTGGATTAGCCGGTTGTGACGATCCGCCCACTGGCCGACGCCCCTGACTGTCAGGTGTCGGTTCCCTGTCGTCGGCGCGAGGTGGTGGACGAAATGACCGGGGTTGGCGAAGGGCGCGGGCGGGACGAGCACCACAAGCTGCCCAAGGCGCGGAAGCGTGGATATTCTGGGGCGCAGGATCTGCACACGCTCGCGCGCGCGCGTGTGTGTGTGTTGTGTATTGAAGTGCATCCGCGATCCTGCAAGCCAGTCCATCATGTGTGCGCTGCGCGTGCGCTGGAAGCCCCACAGGAAGGGATAGCGGTGGAAGGTGCGGTGGAACCAATATTGCGCCATGTCCGACGCGACGATCACGATGACGAAGCTGGACGATCCCGACGCATTAGACAGCGCGACCGACGCGTCGCGGAATGCCTCCCAATTGCTCGTATTTTCGTTGATGATCGTCGAGGGCGCGAGCGCGAGGAAACCCAGCACCTGCACGAACATCGTGCTGACCAGATAAAAAACATCGATCCTCGCGCCATTGGTGCGGAACAGCCGCGCGCCGGCGGGCGGAAGTGCCGGCCAGGGCACTGGGCGGTCGCGGTCGTGCCGCCGACGACGTCGGCCACCAGCGGAAGAAGCCAGCAGTCCGCGCGATGTCGTCTGGGTGGACTGGTGGAGCTCGATCCGCTGGAAACCGTTGTTGTGCGACTTGCGGTTGCTGGGGGTGGTCGGTCTGGGGTGAGCCTTGAAAGGGGTAGGTGAAGCCGCGGTAGAAGACCTGATCAAAGAAAGAGAGGAGAATGGCATCTATAAAGATATTTTTGACCTGATTACGAGGGTAAACCAAAGAACGGTCAATAAAAAATCACTGGAAAGCCTGGCCTATGGGGGTGGTTTTGACAGCTTTGACAATATGCATCGGGCGCAGTACTTCCACGTTGGGGCGGATGGCGAAACCTTTCTGTCCAAAATCATTCGTTACGCCGCTTGCACCGCTTGAACTGTCACTAGGGTAGCCAAACCCATGATCGGGGACCGTACCGCGACGAAATCCACACCTCGATGCGCGCGGGTCCGATGATCCCGAAGGGCGAAATGAAGGCGAGCGACTGGATCGCCTCCTACGAGGATCGCAACGTCCGCATCGGCCTTGCCTGCGGGCTCAGCGGCAAGGCGCAGATCGGCAAGGGCATGTGGGCGATGCCCGACCTCATGAAAGCAATGCTGGAAGCCAAGGTCGGCCATCCGAAATCGGGCGCGAACACCGCGTGGGTGCCGTTGCCGGGGTCGTTGGGACCAGCCGGCCTGATGCCGTGGTGGCTGGGGGCGCAGGAGCATGGAACGGGATGATGGCAGGTGCGGCTGAGCAACGGTGAGGCAATGCGCCGCCAGCGTTGTCGCTGGGTTCCAGCCTGGTCGACAAGCCACGCAGCACGCACAGATGCTCTCATTTGTGGTTGCGCTGCACATCTGTACCCACACACACATACACACGCATGCACACACACAGCACGTGATGCGGGTCAACGCGTAGCCATAGTGAGCCGTGCAAGGGTGCATACCCATGCTGCATAGTGCTTCACTTCAGGGAAATGGACTCCGTGTCCGTAATTCCTTCTCAATGGGAAGAGGTTGATGAGGAAGAAGCTTGATGAGTATATTACGAGCTATGTATCAGTAACAACGCGTAACTTCAACCGAAGGCATAAAATCGTTTTCCGGGAGTGCGTTAATCTCACACTGTGCAGATGCTGGTATAGTGATTATTGTTCCAGGAAGGAACGGCATAGATTACCTTATCGCCAGGGTCTACTAAAGTACGGAACAGGGTATAGATAAATGGACGGCCACCACAGGAAATCTGGATCTCGTTGACCTCGTAGTCTATATGCTGGTAGTCTTTAACAAATTTTGATACTGCTTTACGTAAAGGTAGCATGTCTGTGTGCGAGTGGAGTATATATGTAAACGTGTCTGTGGCCAGGCAATGTTTATTCATGGTGTGTGTGTGTGTGTGTGTGTGTGTGTGTGTGTGTGTGTGTGCGCGCAAGTGCGCACATGTGTGCACAACCCAGCGCTACTGTCATGTACACAAGACAAGAGAGCGAAGGCGGGGATCGCCAAGTCGACAACGCTGTAGACTGCCGCGGCAAGGAACGAAAAGATGAATGCGACAACGACCTTCACGTAAATTGTTCGCGATCGGAGGCCGAACAGCAACGCGGTCACCACCAAAGTCAGCGCCGCACCGAAGCTGTTGAGGAGCAGCTTGCCCAGCGCCGATTGAACCGGATCGACGCCGGCAATACCCCATAGAGTGTCGGCGGATTTGAACCACAGTACGCCTAAACCCGCATTGTCTCCGTCACGGATCTGGAACGAGCCATCGACAATCCGAACAGGCGGGGTATCGACGGGACCGCGCCATTCGCTCGCACCGGTTATCGCCTGACCTCGGTGCCGGCACTGGCCGCGTGTCAGAGTATTTTGTAACAGCTGCAGTGCACATCTAGTCTGGTCGCCCACAATCGCCGATCGTCCACCGATGACCGCGCGCATCCCCTTGCCGGAGCCAAAGAGAAGGTGCTCTCTGCCTTTCGCGCATTCGGGAAGGAAGGTGCGAGGCGTTGTGTTTGGGTGGTGTCGACTTGGGTGCATGCTGGGGGCATCAAGTTGGGCAAAGCTCACGATGACCTGGTCGTGAACAATGCGACATGTCCCATGCAACTCTGCACCCGCACACACACACCCATATACACACACAGGCACGCCATGCCAGCCATGTCACCGAAGAATATGGGCAGCAGATTCCACCCGTGCGCATGGATCGTGACGCTGGTGTAGATGAGGATCGACAGCAGGCACGCCCCCAGAAAAACACAAACACACACACCATGCCCCCTCCCGCATTGGTGCATCCACATCAAAAGATCACAGTTCGCAGACAGCTGACAATTATCTTCTGGATTCGTCCTTTTCCGCATCGATAACGTGGCCTCGCCGAATCAATAGAACGCCTTGCTGAAACAGAAGGCGGGTACGGTTGGTACATCGAAGCAGATGGCTGGAGGTCACGGCGACCTCGCCCATGCGGTCCCAGTGGTCGTGTGTCCTGAGGAGTGCAACGGGGCGGTGCGGGGTGCATCTTCAAGGTACAAGGCGGGGCACTGACAGTCGCGGCCGGCGGTGCCGATGTCGTGGCCGGCGCTGAAATGTTTGGCGTCCGATTTCAGCACGATCACCTTGACCGCATCGTCGTCGACCGCGCGGAAGAAGGCGTCGTCGAGCGCATAGGTCATCTGGCTGTTCTGGACATTGTGATATTGCGGGCGGTTGAGCGTCACCCACGCAATGCCGTCGGCAGCTTCGTAAAGGACCGGCGTGTCGGTTTCGTAACCCGGCGTTTCGTCGACCGGCGGGAGGCCAGGGAACAATCGAGTGGCACGGTCAATCGGGCGCGGCGCATTGCAGTTCCTGCAAGAGGGGGCTGGGCATGTTGCAGGCGCCGTGCAGTTCCTGACAAGGCTTGCACAGGCGGAGCTCGCGCGTGCACGCCGGCCTGGAGCCAGACGCAGGGGGCGATTGTAGCGGGGCAGTGGTACCGACGCGTGGCACGAGGTTGCTGTGGCGTCTCTACCTGTGAAGCTTGAAAATCTTGACAGGCGGGATCTGCCGATGCCCGGGGCCACCGGATCGCGTGGTTATGGGCGTGCGGCGTGGCGGGAAGCCGGCAGTGGTCGGCGGCCTGTTCGGCAGTGGCAGGATCGTGTTTGCGGCAGTTCTTGTAGAAGAGGGTCCCCTGCCCTGGGGAGTAGGCCACTCCGCGTTCGAGGAAGAGCTGGTGCACTGGTGAAAGCGACCATCGTTGACATGCCTTGGCCCTGGCAGGCGAGGGCGGAGAGCGAAGGAGCCTTCAACGGTCGCGCGAGCGAATGACACCGTCGCAGCGCCTGCCGCATTGGCCGCCGGCGCAGCGGCAGCTAGGAGTGCCACGGCGCAGAGGACTCTCATGCTGACCTGCCTTCTTTTCACGTGCTCCGCACAGTGGAAGGTCGACCGAAGGTCGGTGGCTTCGTTGTTGGACCGTGCCTGCGGCTGCCTCAGTGCGACCTCAAACACAACAAGTAAGTTGTGGTTAAGCAGACATTTTGCATCTTCGCGTCAAAAACTGGCTGATCCATTCGGGGCCACTTGCTCACCCGACCACGGTGAGCCTGACTGCCTAATGGCACCGGTTATGCCCCTTGATAGGCATGAGATAGTCCCGATTCGTATTCGAATGGTTTTGAGTGATCGCTATCCTCGGCCCTGAGGTGAGGTCGGCGGAGCCGCAAGCGCCTGCAGACCATCAGCGAAAAAATGGACCAGATCTTTAAAGCATAAGGTGAAAATTTATATAGAGGCTCGGTAATGTTGTCAACTTAAGAGAAAGTTCTTCTGTAACATAGGATTAAACTACCCTATACGAATAAAAATATAATGATTATCATACTACCGGGATGGCTGCAGGTTGAGTCCGATGTTTCCTGAGCCAGCATCTATAGTTCAACGGTCGATGGTTGCAGCTCGATGCCGCCTGGAGCTGCACACTGCCGTGATGGTTGCACCATAGTGAGCGGCTACCTGTAGCGCGTGCTACATCTTTTCACAAGCTATACTGTGCCTCGCCGTGGGTGCGCACCTTGTCTGTTTTTTTGTTCAAGAAGCCTGCTGTGTGCAGCTCCAGGGCATGCATTACCCAATGAAATTACCGTACTGCATACCGTGTGCCGGATTAGAGCAAGCAGTTTGCTCTCATCTCTCGCTCGTTGGGCAGCACGTTGTTAAAGTAGATCCAGTTGCCACATCCGTGCTGAACGAAAGAGGGCGTGCGACACCCCAAAATCTGCATCACAAAGCAGCTTGACTACGAGATGGTCAGGCATCATCGATTCAATCGATGATGCCTGACCATCAGCCTGGGCTGCTCCCGCGCCCATGGCTGACTGGCGTTCTCACGCACGTTCCTGAGAAGGCTGGATATTCCAGAGTTTGGGTAGTCAACCCGCTGGTCCTTCGCGAGAAGCTTGGCAGCACGATCGGGATTATCCGGCAGGGATGGTATACGCCCTGCGCTTCGGTGAACCCTTCAAGCGTTCTCCTGACTCAGCGGCGGCCTTCGTCGATCGCTGGCAGGCAAGGTGAACACAGGACCCATGATGCACATGAAACACGCACTATTATGCAGCCGCCCGACCCTGCCAGACCGCAGAGCTCCCCCACAGCGCAACGAGCGCCGCCGCACCACGGGTGAGGACATGCTGGGCGATGCAACGCGATGGCCGGCGTGCTCCGCAGCGCGGCCGCCGCAACGGCTGGTAATAGCAGGGCCAGGCAGCTGCCCTGTCAGGCAGGCAGAACTTGGCAGCCGCCGCGCAAGAGGTTCGGGTGGAGCAGCCGTGCAAGGACGCACCTTTTCAAGCACATACGACGCAGACCGACATATCTGATGCACGACACGGCCAATTTGAACGTTGGAAACCCGCCCGCAGCGACTGCCAGCGGGTGGTTCCAGCACCGGGAAGCTGCACAGCAACTGAGGCCGAGCAGCGAGCAGCCAGCTTCCAGATACCTGCTCAATGGTCCATGACCTTTCAAATCTGGGTACGCCGGTCGCTTCAGACCTAGTGCTTGCCTCAGGGCGTGAGCAGGTGTTGCAGGCCGGTCGCGATGGACGATGAGGTTGGTGTGGGCGTGGCTCACCGCGTCGCAGACCTGCAGGAACAGGCGCACGCGGGTTTCGGTGTGCGGCGCCGCGCGCGGGCACCAGCGGTGACGGCTCGCCTCGAGCGACATTGCCCAGCTGCGAGCGGCACGGGCTGCTGGTCGCTGCCTCAGCCGGCCCGGTCGTGACGTTCCCGGGCGCCGTCGTCTCTGTGGCGTTGAGCGCAGCCGGGGATGCCGCTGGCGGCGCCACGACGACTGTGGATACAGGGGCGGATGCGGCGGCCGCGGGCGACACTGGTGGCGGGGCAGCCGCCGCAAGCGCTTGCGGCGCGGCGGACGCCTCGGGCGCGGGGGGCACAGTGGCGGCGGTGTACGGCTCGGCGGTGGCGGCCTGGGCCAGGCGCTGTTGATCTAGCGGGCGAGCAGGTCGCAGCCAGCTGTTGTGCTTGAGTTAACCGGGTGTTGTCGCAACGACAAGCGAGGCGACCACGCCTCGCACGGCCCCTGGGGTGTGCAGCTCAAGGTGCGCGTAAGCATCCTGACGCATTCACACGGTGGCGAGATTTGATAGTTCGCAGAGGCGCTCAGCTGGAGCCGTGCCCACGACGACGCACAGCTTTTGCGACGCACCTCCTTGCGCCGCCCGGCTCGGCGTGGCGGAGGCGGGAGATGGGGTGGGCGACGGGGATGCAGTTTCCTCGCGGCAATTGACGGGCTGGCGGCAGTCGTCGCGGCGCCGGTGGCGGCGACGCGCCGGTCTCGGTTTCCCTGGAGCCGGGGGCGGGGCTGCATACGGCCGGCACAGCGGGCAGCGGGGTATTCAAGATGAGCAGCAGAGACAAAGATTGGTGCGATGGCTGCACGGTCGCCGGCAGCAAGCCATCGGCACAAAAATGCTGATCAAAAATTGCACTAGCCCTGCTGGCCGCGAGCCGTCAGCAGCGGGATGACCGCAGAATAATCTGGGACAAGGCCTGAAAGGATCGACTGATGTCAATCACCATACCTCATATTCAACCACATGGTTGAACATGATTCGCACACCCTCGACACAATCTTCCACGCGCTCGGCCAAACCGCCGCCGACGCACCGCGAATCCGCGCGGCATAGCCGTCGATGACGCCGCTTTCCTCGAGGTTCTTTACCCGCGACCAGCACGGCGACTTGGACAGGCCGACCTGCTCGCCGAGGTCGGCGTACGATTGCCGCCCGTCGCGTTCGAGTGCGGCGACGATCTTCCAGTCGGCTTTCGAGGCGTTGTTGTCGGCGCCGTTCGCGGGCGTCCTGAATGGGTTTTCGCGATAATGCGACAAGCATATTCTAATCAGAAGAACGGCGAGCGAGGTGAAGAGTGAGGCGGGCGCGGGTCAGTGCGCCCGTCCAAAAGAGTGCGCGTGCATTGGTGCGTTATAAGTTGGCGAGTATTCCCCTAAAACGCCCGCGCAATTTACGATGCCACACCTGCAGCAGGCCACGATGGGAACTGCCTGGCGTTGCAAGGGGCGGCGTAGCAGCGGGAGGTGGGGGTGCTGAGCGGGCTTTCTGTTGCCTCATCGAAAACAATTCATTCGCCGCTGCTTGCCACGAGCGATGGCGGTTGACGAATCAGCTCGACTGAGCGACGACGTCATCGTACATCGCCTTTGGCCCCTGAACGCATGGGCCGCGCTCACAGAGTTGAAACGTACCAAGAAGGCAAGGAGAATAATGCCGGGGGCTTCATGGAGCATGTGAAGAAAAGTACCTGTTTCAAAATCAACAACGGCAATACCGCAGCGTTTGTGGCAGTACCGAGAGCTCCTTAGACTATCTTTATCTCACAAAAAGACGTTCATCAAAATCCAAAGGTTCGAAGTTCACGCGAGGCTCGTGGCGCAGCAATCCAACGAAATAATATACAGGGCTCATACTGTCATGATGGGCCAACACCCACTTGGCCACAATGGGAGCCGAAATCAAAAGAGGTACTGATGTGTCCTGAACAACTAAATCTGCAATAGCCCAGCGTTCTTGGACTTGCAGGCAACAGATGTGACATGTGGTCCACAGGTCAACTTCACGAGAGAAGCAGCCAGAAGCTCGGACCCATGTCAGGCCGGTCTGGCAAAGCCAAAACATGCGTGAAAATTATGCTCGTGTTAAAGCTAATGCACGTCGCTGTTCAAGATCTTATGCATAACCAGTCTCATCACAGGGGCCAGTAAGTCCTGCGTGCTTTAGAGATCGAGCCGCTTCTTAATAGAACGGTAGCAGAGTGGACAGATGTGAAGAATATCCAGGTATGATTATGTTATGTGTATGGATTCATCCAACTTTGGCATCCTGATTGTATCGAAGATGTCTGAGGCAAATTCTATGCGAATACATATTTATACTTTGACATCCGCCATTGGTGTCCGGGTAAGCTACCGCACCGGTTACCAGGCCGGCCTTAAGCTTGGCCGCTACCATAGGGGCCAGGGATTTACCATTATTGTTGGCGGAGAATACGACAACCTGTGCACCGGTCTGGTTAACCGCTGCAATGATGGCTTTAGTATAAGCTTTAGTGTTGAAGGGTGACCCTGGGTATCGGTAGATTAGCGTGTGACCTAGGTTTGGCGTACGATACCGCAAGGTGACAGCGAATTGTGCCCCGCACATCTCTGATCAGATCAGAGCGGAGTGCCGTGCATGGGCGCGGGCGAGAGCAAGCAGGCAGGAGCGGCTCAACAGCAGGGCATCGTCACGGTATCCACGCGCAGCGCCCCTCGCGGTCCCAGATCGGGGCTCGGCGGCGCCGCTGACACCGATCAGCTGCTCTCGCACCTCTTGGCGCTGCGCGCGCTCGTGCCCGACGTCGAGACGCGCATTGGCAAGGCGGACCCCTCAAGCGTTTGGCGCGACGTAGATCCGCGAAGCAGCTGGGCGCCGACACCCAGGAGCTGACGGCGGCGCTGTCAGACCTGCTGGGCGCGTACCGCGAGTGGCACTCGGGGTGGCACCGCACGCGGTGCACGCATGTGCTGGGTTGCGTGACATCTCCACGCGTCATGCGCGGCCACTGGGCATGCTCGTCGGCCGCTTGCACGTGGCTGATTGGTGACTTTTGACGTCGCCCGAACCGCCGATGTCGTCCTGAAGCCACGCCAAGCCTGGCCCGCCCCCAGGAGCTCCCTCCGCGCCCGTGCCCACTCCGCTGCGATCGCCGCTCCCTCCTCCCTCCCCGCCGCAGCGCGCGCGCGCCGCGGCGTCCAACCAGGACTACCTCAATCGCACCATAGACCAGGCCGAGGCAAAAGCAGCAAAGGCCCTCCGCCACCTGCGCCTGCAGCTGCAGCGCCGCGCGCGCTCAACGCTGCGCTGCGCGACGCCGCAGCGCTGCCCGCGCTGCTGCTCGAGGTGTCGGAGCGCTCGGCCGCGCTGCGGGCGCGGTGCGGCGCGCTGAGCGCCGCGGCGGCGCGCGCGGAGGATTCGGCGGCAGCGGCGGCGCCGCCGCCGGGCATGCGGCCGGGCTAGTCGGTCGACTTGGCAGGTACGCGGCGTAGCCAATCAATCGCGCCTGATCATCTTGGCCGTTACGGAGAAAGGATCGTGATGGGCCGCAGCGGAATTAGCGACGAAATCGCCGGCGCGCCGGCGGCATTCGACAAGCCCGCGGCTGAGCCCGAGCAGGAAGTGCCAGAGGTCGTCGATGACGGCTGCATGTCATCGGGCGCGAGCTTCGCGGCGACATCCACCGGCGCGGCCTGTTGCACAGGGCGGTGTACGTCTGGGCGTTTGCCAGGCGGGGCGGCTGCTGCTGCAGAGGCGGTCCTGGGATAAGAAGATCGGCCCAGGACAGTGGGATCTCAGCGCGGCGGAGCACCTGTCGGTCGGTGAGTGTTTGGCGTCTGGTGGAGGGGAGCCTGGAGTCTGCGCGGGATCAGGGGCATGGTGATGGCGTTTTGGGGTTGTCAGAAGGCAGCTCGCCAAGGCGCCCTCAGTGGCATCGGGATCGCACGCCGCGGCTGGCGGGCGTGCGCTGGC
>NNCB01000518.1:0-16839 GCA_002317545.1 Scenedesmus quadricauda | reverse complement strand
TGCTCGTCTCCACCCTCACCCACAATCCGCGCCGACTGCACCAATAAGGCCGACTTGCGGCGTCGTGGTGCACCGCCTTCGCCGGCGGATTCTCCCGCCGAGGGCCCCCGCTCGGCCCCCGCCGAACTCAACGCGACCGCAGGCGCGCAGGTTCAGGTCGAAGCATTGCTCGTGCGGATCGAAAAGGAAGACGCATAATGGCCGGCAAATATTTCGACGGGGCGATCGGCGACACGCTGCGCACGACATCGCGCACGGTGCCGAAACCAGGACGCGCCGGACGCGCAGCGCATGAAGCCGCAGTGACGCGCCGCGTCGGCGCCGGCCGGCGGCGCCTGCTGTGAGATGGGCCGTCCCGACGATTGGCGCGGCGACAAGCGGCAAGACAGCGACGTGTGATTTTCGTTGCGTGCGATCGCGCCTGTCGAACGTGTGCAGCCGTGCAAGGACTGTTTGCTGCTGCGGTTTTGTTGAGTCGGTGCGTCTCACAGTGCTGAGGCCCCTCAGCGCATCTTGCAGGACGTCCTCACAGGCGCACGTCGGTAGTTGATTTACCGGCCGCTTAGCAAGCAGCGTGCGCTCAGCTTTCAGGCAGCGTCCATTTCGGGGCCGCAAGCCAGTCCGTTGCCACAATCGTATACCAGGATCCGCATGCTGGTGGGCGCTGTTATTCTTTTCCAGGAGTGTTTTTTTCTGTGTCTTTCATAGTACTTCCTTAATTTTTTTAAGAGCATCTCAGCATCATGTAAACAGCGCTCTGCAGCAGAAACCCTCCTGGTACCCAGCCCCAGCGCATGCGAGGGTGCCCGGCGCGCCCCCAGGAAGACGCAGAGTCACTATTCGCCCTCGCCACTGCCGCAGCGTCGCTCAGCCCTCCGCCCCCTCGCCTTCGGCCGGCGGCAGCAGCTCCGGCACATCCCCAAGGGCCTCCCCCCGCGGCGCCTCCCTCAGGCGCCACCAGGCGAGGGCGTGGGTGTCCCTGAACCCGAAGAGGCCCTGGAAGCTGGGCTCGTCCTCGCGCAGCAGCAGCGGCCACCAGTAGCGGTCGTCCGCCCTGGGCAGCAGAGTGTTGCAGGGCAGAGCTCGACGCTGCTCGACATTCACAGCCCTGGCGGCTCGCAGGCCGCCGCCAGTGCTGTGTCTACTGACTTCGGGTGCGCGTGCGCCTCTCAGGGTTGTATGCAGCCCCTGAACGCAGCTGGACAAGGACGACGTCTGCAGCATACTCGTGAAAAGTCGAGCGCTGTTTGACCGCATCTCGTCCAAAGGGGATGGCATGCTCAATCGCCAATATTTCTTGCTCGGCGGCATGGAGTCGGTCGTACAAGTCTCCCCACTGACACCCTGCATACTTGAACACTGCCCGCATCGATCAGCGGCACGAGCCGTTCGCCGTCGGGGGTGGTTCATATTCGACGCGGCGCCGCGCTCCCTACGAACTCCGCCGCAGGTCCTCGATGCCTCCGCAGTTCCTCGCCAAGCTTGATGCATGGCGTCGCATGTCGCTGCAACAGTCGCGGCGCAGGTCGCTGAATCTCTTGGTTCCGTCGCTGAGATAATAGAGGAGCAAGGTCGGCCAGCGGCCGCTCAGCACCTGCAACCTCCTCCGGATCGGACAGCGCGAAACCAAATCTTGATGACACCGCGTTGCCGCAGCCCCAGGGGGACAACGCCCGCCTCCTCTCCAATCTACCAGATGGCCGCCAGGACGCGTGTGTGTGGAGAAAAGACGGGGGCGGAGGCGAGGTATCGAGTGCGGCTGGTTACTATCGCAAGCTCAAGATGAGCCGTATTGCCCTGCGTCAGCTGGGCAACCTGGGTTTGATCCCGGGTCTGGTGAAGTCGAGCTGGTAAGGAGAAACTGGATAGCTCCAGCCTTGGCTTAGGATCGACAGGCGCACGCATGCGCTCTACGTGCAGTCGCCATAACGTGGATAGGCCGGCAGCAGGGGCCACCCGCCGACCCGCCCACCTCTCTGGCTGCGGCGGCCTCGATCGTCTCCCCGGGCTCCACCTTGCCGCCAAAGCCGTTGGTACCCCTCACCGAGGCCGCGGTTCTTCCGGCCCAGAGACCGGCTGCCCTGGCGAGGACGGCCAGCTGGAAGCAGGCCCGACGGGTTGGAGAAGTTCGCGAGCGCGACCTTGCCCAGCGCCTTGCTGCGCCGCAAAGCGACGACACCTTGCTCCTCGCGATCTGAGCGCGGGGCCCACGCCAAATTGGCGTGGATTGCCGATTGAGCACACCGTGGCTATGGGGTCGCCGAACGCCAGCCATCGGATGAACGATCATGAAGAACATTTGTCCCCGCACTGTTTTTGCATGGATTCTTGCTTCGCTCGCGATCGCATTTCCATCGCTCGTCGCTGCGCAGGAAGCCAAGAGCAGGCTCGTGATTCTGGGCGCGCAGGCGCCATGCTATTGCGTGGGACGCTGGGCTTGCGCTTCCCAGCGCCAGACAGTTATTGGACGCTTACTCAATATCGCCAGGTAGGGCTGCGGTACAGGCTTGGAGTCGGAACAATGACGTCATGTGCTCCGGCAATCACGATCCCAATACAGAGTCTGCCTCGTCTGCGCTATAGTTCAAATCCATGGGTTATAACAGCCTATGAGCGAAATTTAAGTTGTGGCCGAAGGATACTGCTACGGGGCGACTTCACTTTTACTTTGCATCTGAGATAATGTTCTCTTTACCAAGCCCCGAAGATGCACTCTGATTTTAGCCCTCTGTGTTTAAAACGAGGTGACTCACATGCGTCATCGTCCAGCAGCTTCGCTTACTCGGGTCATATGATGTAATCGTTCCGGTAGTTCAGGGAGCTGGATATACTACACCGATGCTTGCACTTGGTGCTGGAGGCCGTCGTCAGCCCACAATTGCCGGCGCGACTACTCAACGTGCGCCAGAATGGTGGAAGAAGCACATGATGACGGTGCAGGAAACACGCGAAGAGTACAAGCAGAGATGCACCCGCAAGTGCCTGCCCGACATGGTCCAGTTGGCGAGAGGGTCTCGCTCATTGGTCTCTTTTCGCAGGCCGCCACCTGCGGCCTCAGACCTGGGGAGAGCTGTCGGGACTGCTGCGTGCCCAGCGGCGGTCAGCTGTGGCGGTGCTCGGGTGCGGTGACCTGGCTGCGCACAGCCGGCTGCTGCTGCTGCTGCTCCTGCAGTCCTGTTGCCGCTTGTGAGCTATGGTGTGTGCTGCGGCGGGGCTTGGAAGTTGCGCGGCAGCTGTCACGTTGCATGCGCCTTCCTCGGCGCCATAGATACGCGACGCGCCGATGTTGCGGTTCACCAGCGAATAGCCGTTGCACACCGGCGGCGTCTGGGTGTTGTCGAGATTGATACAGGTCAGATCCTGGAACACCTGATTCGAATAGTCATAATAGAAACCGGTGAGGTTGAAGACCGCGCGGCGTCCGAACAGGTCGAAGCTGTTGCGGCTGCCGATTTCATAGCAGCAGCGTGCGGCTCTTCACCTCATGGCCTCGCATCGCGCATATCAGCGCGGCAGCCAGGTGCCGCGGCATTCTGCCTGCACGACGCCCCCCCTCCCCCGCCCCCGCGCCCGCCGAACCCCATCCCTCGAGACGTCCCAGGTTCAAGGTCGAGCCCCAGTCGGTGGCGCTGTTCGAGGGGGTCTGGCGGGAGCGGGAGCGGCCATGCAGTCGTTCCCGGGGTTCCAGGGGTTCAAGCTCACGAACGACGGGGACCAGTGGGTCGCGCAGCAAACCTGGGCCACCATCCCCGAGTGGGAGGCCTAGTCGCTCAGTGCCCGGCGCGGCGGACGATCTGCTCCGTGGCGGGCGGCGGGGTCGGAGGGCGAGGGGAGGCCGGCCTTCGCGGGCGGTGCGCTTGAGTTGTGAAGGCGTCGTGCGGTGTTTGCGGTTGAGGTGGCAGCTGCGGCGGGCTGTGTGACGCCGGCATGGAGGCGAGCTTCTTGGCATCGATGTAGCGCGAGCTTGGTGTCAGTGACGGCCGGAAGTCTGTCATGGCGCCATCAAATCAAGCATCTGGCCAGCAGCGCCGACCTGCGTCTCGCCGGCCCACCCGCGCACTGCACTTGACGACAGGGCGTCTGGCAGCACGTGCCCGCCAAGGGCGAGGTCAGGGAGTGCCCTCTGCGGATGCTGCTGCGCCGCTCCCGGCTGCACGCTGCCCAGCTGCACCATGGCTCGCAGTCACTCGCGTGTTGGTCGTCATCGCGCCCCAGCGATCGTGGCGTGCTGGTGGGCTTCTGTGAACGACCCCCGCACCCATCTTCCCGCTCGCCACCTGAACTACATCTACGTCACCCCCCTTTTTCGGTGATCCCCGAGGATTTTGTGATCCTGCGGAACAATAGCCTCCGCCATACTGTTGTTCTCTTGGCGCCCTTTCCTTGGCACTGGAATCCTTCGCTGTCACGTTGTTGCTTGGTCCTGTGCTTGTTTGGCCCCGGGGGCTGTGCCCTTCTGTGCTGAAGTACTTCACCCGCGGTGCGGTGTGCTGGCCCTCTCGTATAGGTGTTGGTAGATTGAATTCAACCCAGCCAATAGTACTGCTGAAAGTCTGGCTGGTGGAGGTGTAAACAGGAGTTGCTCCTGAAGTAATGCCGGCAAATGACTGAGGAACAGGAGTAGGTACGCCTGTAGCAGCCGAATTTTTCAAATAGATGTCGAATATTGAAGCAGAAGTGGAAGAGTAGGCCTGCATTATTGCTTGACTCCAGGTACTTCACGCTGCGTCCGTTCATTTGATTACAAACATAGTACGTTGGTAACAACGGCCCGCAGGAAGTCAAGCATGTCGAGACCGGTGGCAACAGCGGCCCGGTCGCGTATGGCACGGCTAGCTCAAGAGCGAGTGGTATTGTGTCGTTTCTTATTTTGAGTTCTAAAACCGTCGGCTGACGTGGCTCTCTTTGCCCAGGCTTGCAAGTGCAAGGTGCCTTAGAGCACGGAGACATCCTGGCGGGTGAAAACAGCCCGCAAACGACCCAAATTTATACCACGAACGACTACACCACGAGCTCGCCGAGTGCGACGCAGCGGCTGACGCAGCAGAAGTCATTTGCTGCTCAGGTGTGATCAGCTGTGCGCGCTGCATGGCGCGTGTGCGTTGCCCGCACCGACCTGAGTGAAACAAATTGCGCTGGAAACACAACAATGCGTTGAAGTGCTGATCGGGCGGACCTACTGACGAAAATTACAGGCAGTCCGGCGACGAAACCGGTTCGGCCCCTGTCATAAAGCTGGTAGGATTGTGCCTGCAAGGCACGGGCGATGCACCCGGCCGCGGTGGGGCGCATCTCTATTTCAGGCGTTTTGACAGGGGAAGTCTTGAAGAGACAGATTGCCGGTTCGACGATCATCGCAGCGATGAAAGCGGGGCTGGCTTTGGTGCCTTGCCTGGGCGTGGCATTCCGCAGCAGGCTGCAGTAGCTTGGCGAACGGACGTTCAGGCCTAGATGCAGATGAAGGGCACTTCTTATGATCGTGTTGAACGGTACCGAGATCGGCGGTGGCTCCATCCGGATCTATCAAAAAGAGATGCAGCAAAAAATGTTTGCCGCATTAGGTTTAAGTGAAGAAGAGGCCAGAGAACAATTCGGCTTCTTATTGGGGGCCTTTGATAGGTTATTAATACCCTCACGGCTTGCAATTCGGCTATCCCTTCTGAGGGACAGCAGGGACGTGGAGCGCCAGCTCGCGGCGCGGGGCCTCGCCACCGAGTACGACCCCACCGGCGGCAAGCTGGTGGGTGTGCACCCCGCCAGCAGCAGCGGCAGCGGCAGCGGCGCCAGGGTGGAGCCGGTCAAGGTCAAGATCACGGACCTGGCAGCCTTCCGATGCAGCCGGGGCCGCGGGAGGGGCCGGTGCAGTGCCTGATCACGCGGGCGCAGGACACCACGTGCTCAAGCCGGAGCAGACCGTGCGCGAGGCGGTCGAGGAAGGCGTGGGTGAAGTTTGATATTGCCGTTAATCAGGAAATTCTTTCTGAATATGAGGGAATTATTGGAAAGGGAGAAGCGTGGAGTTCCCGTGGATCGATGTGCGCGATGATCGAAATGCGGATGGCGCAGGCGCGAACCGTCGATGCGCGGCGCACTAGCAACTTGCGCGATCTAGTCGCCTGGGCGGCAAGCTGCAGCCGGATCCCCAAGATGCCGCACCCCCAAAATCACCGCACCGCGTGCTCAGGCACCAGCTTCTGGCAACGGCGCGCCGCTTTGGCGTCGGCGCGGGCGAAGCCGGCGGCACCGCGCCGTCGCTGTCGGTCATCGCCGACTATTATCCACCCGCGCAGCGCCCGCTCGCGATCGGTATCTTCACGCTCAACGGCCCGTTCGGCGTCTTTGTGGGCGCGACCTTCGGTGCTGGGCCGCGCGCCAATATCGGATGGCGCAATGCCTTCATCGTGATCGGCATCAGTCGGCAGCATCGTCGCCGGGGTTGGCGGCAAGGAGGGCGCGCTGGCGCCGCAGCGAGAGCTGGCAGCGATCGCGTCGAGCCCAACATGTCTGGTGAAAAGGGGCCGCGCAAGATGGTGGCGGCGCTGACGTGGCGCAGGAGCACTCCAGGGGCCGGTTTGCTAGCCAGCACGTGGCAAACCCCGCGCAGGCACATATCATGCCTGTCTACGCAGTCCGGACAGTGAGTCTGTACCGCGCTGCCGAGCTGCACCCAGCAAAGACCCCGTTTGTCGGGCCCATGTTGCTTGATGGCGAGCTGCCAGGGAGCTTGTTCAGCTTTGGATGGAGGCCCCCGATCCTGGCACGCTCTGAATCACCGCGCCGCAGAGCGCCAGCGCTGGCGGCGAGGCTTCGCTCCACGACCACCTCAAGTCCGAGGCGGCCGCGTCCAAGGACCGCACCCCGACCAGAGCGCGCCGCCAACGGCCGCGATCCTGCGGAAAAGGCCCCCAGCTGGCACGATGCGATGCACGCGATCTGACTCGACTTTGGCGGCCGCGTGTCTGTCGCCAGCGTCAAGAACTTCCAGCTGGTGCGGACGGGGACCCGGACACGGTGGTGCTGCAATTTGGCAAGGCGGGGGACGAGACGTTCACGTGCGACTTCCGGTGGCCGCTGACGCCGCTGCAGGCCTTCGCCATCTGCCTCTCCAGCTTCGACAGCAAGCTGGCCTGCGAGAGCCGGGGGTCAGGAAATCTGGTCGACGTAGCCTGCGCCACGATATTCCGGGGTCGCAGCTGGCGTGGGGCGCGGGATATTTCGACGAGCGCTACAGCGCCAATCTGCGGCTGGGTGCGATTGAAAAGGATTATACTGACGGCGCCTTTGTCACCGCCTTTGTCGAGCATAAGGATGTCGCGGGCTTCACCGTGAAGCGTTGTGTACTCCATCCAAGGAGCTGAGCAGACAGACAGACTGCCAATACAATATCCTCTGTCGACCTGGTTATTGTTGACCTGTATCCTTTCGAGCATTAGCGCAAACGATAACGAACAGATGCATGGTAAACATGATACTGTAGCCCCTATCAATCATCTGCAGCTGCCAAGAACTAGTGTGTCCTCTTGACCAGCACGACATTTCAAGGCTTCCGCGTGAAGCACTGCGGCTGTCCGATAGCCCACCGGGTCGGTGCTGGACAGGTGGATCAATTCGGCACCTTCTCGCTTCGGCGCAACCGTAGAACGAGTTTGCCGAACTGCCGTGAGTGTGTCACTAGGGAGGGGCCTTGCAGCTCAGCTGCCTACCAGCTGTGGGAATGACTTGCGGGCATAAGTAGTAGACAGAGCATCACCAGCACAGGAAGAAGGCCGTGTCTCGCGGCAAAAGCACGTGTCCTCAGAGCGGCCTGGACCGGCAGGCAGCCACTGAATCGAAATCGGAGCTGGCGCCAACGCTGCTGGCCCAGCCCCTGAGGCCAGGAGGGCCGCTGACCTTGCTATCGTCTGCAACAAGGCGCCGCTGCAGGCATCAGCAAGTCCGCCGTCTCGCGATCCACCTCGCCGGTCGCCAGCAGCCGCTGTTTGGCACTTGAGGGCCGCGCTAGCCCCTCACATTTTCCACAGCCGACGCCAGTGTGCGCCGCCGACATAGAGCATGTTGCGCGTCTGCGGAGGCGGTCTGGCATTGTGGAGGAAGGCGGGTGGTCGGCGTCCTGCCAGGACAGAGTTCCTGACCCGCACGTACATCTCGGCCCCCACCGCGGGGGACAGGTAGGGCCTCTGTCCAGCAACACACCTGATACGTCAATTCATAAGCAAATGCTCGGCCGACAATGACATCCATGGCGAACCGATTTCTTGTCCATTTGATCCTTGATCTCTGTATTTGCGCAGCGCAACGAAGGCCGGGCGCTGCAGGATCAGGATGGCGATGATGTTCAGCCACGCCATCATGCCCACGCCGATGTCGCCCAGCGTCCATGCCATCTCGGCGCTGCGCACGGCACCGAAGGTCACCGCCGCCAGCAGCGCGATGCGCAGCACGAAGGTCATCCACGGACGATGCACCTTGCGGTTGATGTAGGCCACCAACCTCACCACCTGCTGCCGCTTCATCCTATGCCCCATCCTGAACCATCACCACACTAGTACCCCCCAACAACAGGGACAGCACGCGCCTGTGTGCATTTCTCCACGTCCTGCGGGTACTTCTCCACCGCCGTGATGCACACATCCATCGCCTCTTCCCGCATCTCAGCCGTCATGTCCGTGTATTTGATAAGCGGGTACTTGGCTTGCCGCAAAAAGGCCTCCATGTCGGCAGGCCGCGGCTGCTGCGTGTCCGCCGCCAGGGCTGCGAGTGCCGGCGCCTCGCGGCGCCCAAGCGTCTGCTGCTGCTCGTGCTGGTGCGCGGCCGGATGCGCCGCGAGTCCTGGTCAGGCCGTGCGATGCGGCTGACTGCCGATCAGGGATTGCTTCGTATCACGTATTTCCTACACACGCTTCGGGCGTTGAGTTCGCCTGACCTTGCTCAAATGCTGGGCGGGCACCTGGAGCAATGCATGTGGGCACCGGCTTGCGGCATGGATATAATTCCTTGTAAAGGTCAGTTGCTGGCCGCGCGCCGTGCAAATGACCCAGATCGATTTTGTATTGTTTGACTTTGCAGACCAGTATCTGGTGTATGGATCCGTGAAAGAATGCTGATAGGCCACGATACAAAAAAACAAAGATCTTGTAAAAGCAGCTAACCGGCCTCTCGACCTACGAGCCATCACTATTGATAGCAGCCCGAGCACCATGGCGGCCCTAGACGACCCCAGCTCCTATGGAGGGCCGCTGAAGGAGATCGTGTACGAGAATACGTACATCACTGGCCCGAACGGCTATGGAACACGCGCGCAGTTCCGCGTCGCCGACGTGCAGGCCAGCCGGCGCGCTGTTTAGCGGGCTGAGAATGGCGAAGCAGCAGTATCACCCCGTCAAGGCTGATCACATCTCCAAGCACATCGCAGAGGACCTGCGCGAGAAGGTCAAGGCGCTCGGCTGCGAGCGCCGCAAGCTGGTGATCCAGGTCACGCTTCGGCTGAAGCCAGGCCAGGCGACACGCCTCGATCGCGCTGCCTGTGGGACACTGCAGACGGGTTCTCGGCTACAGCGAAGGCCAGATCAAGACCTTCGCCAAGGGCTTCCAGGTTCCGTCGATCAACCCCGACACGGGTGAACCGGCGACGCGCGATGGCCTGCCGTCGGAATTATGTCGTCTATGCGAACGAAACGGCTGCTCGCGCTGCGTCTTTCCGTGCTTGCCGAGCTGTCATGGTGTCCATGGTTGTATTGATCCAGAAGCTTGCCTTAGTCCAGGCGTTACATCAGCGCAATTTCTGTCTTCACATGATTGCTGTGTTGTTTTGTTTTCCTGTACCAGGCGTGTCGAATTTCCCTTTCCCGCTGCAGCTTCATAAGCTGATGTCCTCATATTAGTAAGTGCTTTGATCATTTACCGCTAATACTTTCAGCAACTAGCTCCCTGTGTAAAATCGCTGCTGTCTGTTGCAGTGGGTGCTCTTGACAAGCTCAGGGCGTACCGGATTGCCAGCTCTTGACATATATGTCAGACACTTATTTTGGGCCTCGTCCAAGGGTGGAGCGTGACCATTTGCTCGGCGATACAAACTTGGCAGCACCGACAGGAACATGCCCACAATGCCCAGCCAAGCAATGAAAGCGCCGCCGAGGCTGAGTGGGACCGCCAACCTGGCAATGCCGGCAGTCCTCTGTACCGAGTACGGAGTCGCTGCGCGAGGGGATCTGCTGTCGCCGCCCTCGCCGCTGCTGTGCAGTTGCCATTCGACGCCCGTCGAGCAGCACGCACGCAGTCCTTGACCTGGTGCATGCTGAGCTCGTTCCACTTGTAGCACCTGCATGGTCGCGGCCGACACCAGGCTTTAGACGGGCCTTGCAGAGCAGGCAAGCAGCACTGGGATGAGGGGCGGCACGCCAGCCATGCCCAACGAATTGCCGACAGCCCAATGCCTTGCCGATAATTCCCACCTTCGCTCCAGGAGCTGCTGCTTGCTTGGGCCGCGTCCCCACCGGTGCCGTGATGCTCGGCCTTCTCGACCTCCTCGCGAATAGACCTTCGGCCGCCGTGGCAGGAGCGCTGTCTCGCGCTCGATCGCATCCAGACCGCGCTGCAGGTCGTCTGCACCATAGATAGCTTTTTCCGCCACCCCCACCAATGCCACCCGACCGGCGCAGAGTTGCAGGAGACGCGACAGCTGCATGCATGTAGTTCGGGGATAAGTCACATTCGCCTGCACGGCCAGCGACGTATGAAGGTTGCGCTGGGTCCCATATATGCATTGTGTGGCATGATGCCGTAGCGCGACTTCGGCATGGCCGGGATATCGGACACGGCCCAGAGCGGGGTGACGCCCAGACCAAGGAAATGACCGTCCGAGCCCTGCGCGCCATCCTTGCCGTCCAGGGGGACAAGCCCCGTTGCGGCCGCCATGCCCCATCGCACCTGCTTTGGCCCAATTCTTGCAATCCACCTGCATGGCGCATGTTGCAATGCGCAGTCCATCTTTGCAGTCAAGTCCGTCTGGCATCTACCGGCCTGGGCACATCACATATGTCACCTCGTACAAACCGTCCGTCCATCTTCTGCAAATGCCATTCTGTCAGCACCCAAACGATGCCGAGCCTCGAGTGCAGGAATGCTGACGGTCGTGCAACCCTTACCCTCTTGGCACCTGCCGGCGAAACCGTTGAGTCGGTGCAGGCCATCACGGCATCCAGCTGGCGCAACTCCTGCACGGTCTCGGCGATTTCGTCCGGTTGGAACCAGGTCGCGCACATTCGGAAATTCTCCGGTGTGATAAAGGTAATCGGCGGCGTCCCACGGCATGACATCCGCCGCGCGCAATTCCGCAATCGTCGCCAGCATCAACTCGCGGATCGATTCTTGGGTGTGTTGGAAAATCGGCGGCGACTTGGGCGGGAAATGAAACCACTGCTGTCGGCTTCGGCGGCAGGCGAGGCCCATGCCCCTCATCAAGGTTGGGGGCAGGGAGGGATAGGCTTACTGTTGAACAAGTATACCAACAGCCACTGGAGCAATTGCTCAATCTTAAGCTGCAAACTGTTTTTAAAGCTGAAGTGCGCATCGGTGCAGGAAGGCGCGCCGGCTTGAGGCCAGTCACCTCACCCCTGGTCTCGCTCGCTCGGCGTGTCGGGGCAAGAACATTTCGGCGGTCGGCCGCTCGTTGACCGTCGTGACTCGTCGCTGGGCTGGGTCCGACGAACATCACCTTCCTCGGCCAGAACGTCAATGCAGTTGGGACGGTGAGGCAACGGCGTTGGCGATCGTCGACTCGAAGCGGTTTCCTACCCTGCTGTGCTGCCGCCAGCATTTCGCCGTGAGAGATCCATGGCTGCTACGGCTGGTGCTCACCAGTGCTGCCAAAGCTCCAGGCGCCCTTGTGGTCTGCAGGTGCCAGAGCAGCCCATCATGCAGGATGCGCGGCACACCTGAGCTTGCGGAAGGTGAGCGACGTACATGCAGGCTGTGAGATTGTAGGCACGGCTTGATCTTGCACCCCGGCATCAAGCAGCTCCCACACGCCCACACATCCGCAAGGGTACTTTCCCCGATAAGGAAGCGCTCTTGCCACCAGGTTTTCGCAATTGCAAAGCGTGCATCAGCACCCATCATCCTGCAGAGAATTCTACACACCAGTGGCGCTGGTAGCCTGGATAAAACTTATAAACGACTCATCCCACTTGTGCCAGATACAAGATGGGCAGCTGCCAAATACGTAACTGTCATCTCCGATATTTAGCTTATACTGTCCTCCCTACTTGCTGTAGTGGTCGCCTGCAAGTGCCGGCCTAGCATGGCATGGGGGATGCGTGGCATTGCCGCATTTGTGAAGCGACGGTTCGACACGGGTTACCTTGGCCAGATAGATATTGCCCTTGAGCTGCTTGTGCTCGGCGGACTCGAAATCAAACTCTTCGATGCGGTTTCCCTTGGTGACGGCGACCCGGGTTTCTTCCCGGTGCCGCGCGTCGATCAACATGCGCGTGGTCATTAGATACACTCCAAGCGCGCCTCGGCGCGCCCTCAAAAAATCCCGCGACCCTCCCCGAGGGCGGGCCGCGGCGGACCGCCCGTGCGCTGAGCCATCTCCCAAGGCGCCACCGCAAGCCGCGGCTGCAGATCCGCCCCTGCGATCAGCTCGACGTCCTCCGAGGACTTTCGCAAGCGACGCCAGGCGCTGAGGTCGTCGCGGTATATGCAATCGAGCCCCCGACGCGTCCGCGCGCCGACCCATGGGCCGGCCATCTTCTTGCGCCGCGCGATGCAGCTGATCGTTGGCGCTATGAAGGTCGTTGTCGACGCCGAGCATAACCGACCCCGCCCATCGCCCAGCCGCGCTCCAGCGCATGTACTCTGCAGGGATGAAGTGGCAGCGGAGTTCATGTCGCTGTCGAGGACCGGATGAATTCGTCGTCTGGCGGCGCCTTGTCCAGCCGGTCCATCACGCCGTCGGGCTTGATGTACGCGGCGACGTCGCACGTGCGCGAATGGTGCGCGTAGCTGGCCGCGATGTGGGTCGGGACGAGGTCCAGGAGGCCTTTGCGGGACTCGGGTAGGTCGTCTTGTCCTCGGGCGTGCAGCAGGCCACGCGTGTAATGCCCCGGCTGGCCGCTCTGGCGCCAGCCAAACACCATCACGACCGTCTGCCAGTCGGATAGAGCGTGCAGTCATTCAGGAAGACGGTGTGCACATTGGCGGCTTTGTTCGGGGCCTGCGGGCCGGCCGCGGCCGCGGCCCCGGCTGCGACTGCGATGCTCAGCGCCAGCACAAACCGGACAGCAGCAGCCACGGCGACAGGTCCGCCGCCGCGCGCATAGTACCACAGTATTCGCTGATCCAAAGCGCAAGCTTTCGTTCTCTTGTCAAGCGTGACTGCGGCCATCCCCGCTGCTCCTGGACACACTACGAGCTGGACAGGTGCCAAGCGAACCACAGCTGCCATCGTCGCTCAAACGTTGCGTGAGTATCGCATGACATTCTGAACCACTCTACAACACAGCACAGCTCGTTCGGTTGGTGGTCGCGGTCGATCTTCCGGGTGTTTCCGAATCGGTGCCCTCGCAGTACGGAAGTGACTCGCTCTGGAACTATGAAATCGGGACGAGAGTGGATCTTCTCGACCGCAAGCTGCTTCTCGATCTCACCGCATTCTACATCGACTGGACGCTCTTCGGGTGGACATGGTCAATAGACGAACACCGCACAGAGGCAGGTCACGCCGAAATCGGCCATCAGCCGCACCTGGTTCGCAGAGCGCGTCTCGATCCCGGTGCCCGCCGACAGAAAGATCGAGTTGGTGAAATGCGTCACCGCCTCGCGGATGTAATGGCCACCGTTGATCATGCCGTGGCCGTACACCGACTGGACGAGCGGCGCGGGGAGAGGCCCACTCACGGCGGACATACATGCGCCCGACGAGCAGCATCGTCCACCCGCGTTCGTCATAGAGTCACGATCGGCAACGGAATGCGTTTCGGATCGCGCTACATGCTGGTCGCCGCGATCATGGCGCAGGTAACGCTCGCTGTGGCGACCGTATTCACTGCATATTGGCAACAGGATCCGGCGCTGGTCCTGACCTTTTCCCTGACCGCGCTGGTCGTTCCGGCCTATATCCGGACTTTGCTGCGCGACATTGAACAAGCCCGGCGCGATGCAGAGGAGGCAAACACCGCGGAGAAGTGGACCTGATCTGGAAGCCAGACACGATCCTGCGGCAGCCGGTCACGCCGGAGGACTCTCAACTCGCCTCACCCGGCCACGCGGTCGGCGCGCGGTACGAGCACCTGCCGGCGTCAGCAACCAGCTCGCAGCGCAGCACATTCCGGCGGTCGTGCCGCGGGCCGACGCGCTGGCCGGGCCGCCGGGGCGTCGCGCGGACCAGGTCGGGGGCTTCATGCTGGTGCACAGGGACGACCTGCGGCGGATCGCGCCGCTGTGGCTGAAGCACACTGAGGACGTCAGGGCGCGACCCCCAGGCGAGTGGCAGCCCCCAGGCGTGGGCGGGTGGCAGCAGACGTATTATGCTCACAGAGCCTGCACATGCGGCAGCCAGCGAGGCCACGAGCGACGCCTGCGACCGGGCGCACCGCGCTGTGCGCCGTGCTTGCGTGGACGTGCCGGAACGTCAGGTTGATCCGTGGTAGCACGGACAGGGCAGTGCGCGAAGCTGTGGCGGTAGTGCGCGGGTTTCCCGACCGGTGCTCGGACGCCACCAGCTGCTTCTGCGGCGACCCCAGCGTTTGCTTACCCGTGTATCTCGCCGTTGCCGACGCGCTCGACCTGCCGAAGGCTGACCTCGTCACGCTGGCGCGCAACAGCTTCACAGGCTCGTTTCTGGATGATGCGGCAAAAGCGAGGCACCTAGCGGCGATTGACACTTACGATCGCAGCTAAAAGTCCAGCGTCTACCCAGCGTTCATCACCGGCAAGGCCGGGATGACGAAGTGGGAAGGGCACGCTAGAGAAGTGTGATTGTGTATGCGTGTTTGCGTATAGCGGTACGTGTGCACGCCTTTCCGCGATCCGCACCTATGAGTGTGCATGTGGGTTGACTGGGTCCAGTGAGGGGGGAGAGGAGTGCGTGCAGTTGTGGTGCAAAGTACGCAGGCAGCAGGTGCACGGCAGACTGTGCAAGCAGGCACAGGCTTGCTTCGCTGCGCCCAGCGGCACTCTAGCAGGGACCTCACAAAACCCTCGATGCTTCTCAGGCGTTGTGCACATCCTGCACTATGGGGTTGTGGAAGCCACTCTGATACTGGCAAGCCCTGGTCCTTTGACAGGTAATGAGTGCGCGCCAGAGGCGCAGGCTGGGCACTTTGGGGAGATGACTTTAGCGCCCTGCCACAGTTGCACCCCTGGACCGCCCTGTTTGCACCAACCGTACTGATGCTCGCCCTGGCAGCTGACCGCACCCTGTGTCTTCGCAACACATCGCTGCCTGTTGCAGTTTCAATGCCTTTACATCTAACGGTGCCCGCATGCGAGACCGGCTCTTTACCAGCCTCCTCCTTGCCCTCTCCTACCTCTCCCTCGGCCAATCAAAGTATACCCTTAGTGGCTTTGTGAAGGAAAAAGGCAGCCAGGAACAACTACCCGGCGTCAATGTGTATGTGCCAGGTACTTCCTACGGCGTCACGACCAACACCTACGGCTTTTACTCCCTCACGCTGCCCGCCACCGACTTCGCAACAACATGGTGCCGGCAGTTGGACCCGTCTGCGCAGCCCTGATCTGCACCCAGATGTGTTGTGCACAACCTTCAACCGCCTCCGGCCACCCGAATATTCAACTGTGCAGCATCCCAACATCTGACAAGCGCCGTGCCTGCCCTCTCGAACCAGAATCGAGTCCATCGACCGCTACCGCCGCAATTTCCTTCGAGCCCGTGCTGTCAGCCAACGCGCGCTGTGCCAGCACTACCTGCGAATCTGCCGCCCCGCAAGCAGCGAGCGCGCGAGGGACTATTGACAAGCTCGAGCTGGAGCGTCGCTATTGGAGCCGTGACCGAATTCCCTGGTATCTGGTCACGGATCGGGATCTTCCAAAGCAGCGAATCCGTAACTTGGCGTGGCTGCACGAGATGCGCTCGCTTGAGCACGAACTTGCGCCTCATCCGCAGTATTGGACGGATCGGTGCGACCAGTTTCTGGGAGAGTTCCAGCACGTCGTTGCCGCTGCCTTGTCCCGGTCAACAATTCCCCAGCCTGATGCTTATGTCCCCGACAGGCGCTCGACCACGAGCGGTGCTGATCGGCGCGGATCAGGATGCAAGGGCCGTCCTGGTGAACAGCCGATTGGTCTTGGTTTCGTCGAAGGGGGCGGCGGAGAGGATTGCGACGCGCATCATCTGGCAGCGCTCCAGCTGCCAGCCCGAGAGGGCGGCGATGTACGCGTCGGGCGTTTCGGCGGCTGGACCCATCATGCATTCGTAGTTCCCGATATTCGGCAATATCACCTGGTCCTCGTCACCCCGGCCACTTGGCTGCAACAGCCCCCGAAACCGCCCCTGCCCCAACAGAATGACGGGCTGGTCCCGCCGGTCGACGAAACGCCGGGTTACGAAACCGACACGCCGGTCCTTTACGAAGCTGCCGACGGCATTGCGTGGGTGACGCTCAACCGCCCGCAATATCACAATGTCCAGAACAGCCAGATGACCTATGCGCTCGAGCCGCCATCTTCGCGCGGTCGACGACGATGCGAGGCGTTGCTGCCATCTGGGAGCGCAAACGCGACAAACGCGACGTCACCAGGCGTCACCAACGCGACCTCAAGCCTTGCGCCGGCCCCGCCGACGTCGCCGCCGCCGCCGCCGTCGCCGCCCCCTCCGCC
>NNCB01000517.1:0-16861 GCA_002317545.1 Scenedesmus quadricauda | reverse complement strand
GTGCCACAGGCAGAGGCCGCAGCAGTGGCGGCTTGCGCAGCCGCCAGCGCCTGGGCGGCCGCGTCCACAGCAGCAGCCGCGGCTGCCGTCGCGTTGGCTGCGTTTGTGGCACCAGTTCTGGTGGCTGCAGGCTGGGCCGGGAGTGCGGCGCTTGGTCGCCGTGCTTCGTCTGTGCGGCGCCCGGTGCTGGGGGCTGCGGACAGCACATGCCTGCTAGAGTGACGGCCACGCCTTATGGCTGCGGTGGCCCTCGGTAAGGCGGCTGCTGTGACAGCAGCCGCTACTGTAGGCTTCCTTGTCCCACACTCTCGCCGCGCCCAGCGTTGGTCGGACCGCAGCCAGCGGCACCACACCGCCCGCCGCGACACGGGCAGCCCGAACGGCCCGTGATGAGAAAGGTCTTGGGGAGAGTTGCAGCCATGGTCTAACTCCGAGGGACAGGATCGATAACTATATCATGATATAGATAGTGGAATGGCCCGTATCAAGACCCCTTCTGACGCCACAGCCTCGCGGGGCGAACCCGTTCGCAGCGGGTCATCAGGCGACCGATGCCTGCTGCGCGAGCAGGCGTTGCTCGATGCTGCTGCTCGCAGCCCCAGGCGCCACGCTCGCGCCGCTGACACAGCTGCTTGGCGACGGTGCTTCTGGCCACTAGCACTGGTGGCGTCTGCGTACGCGCGCCCCGCGGGAATGCATACGCCAGTGCCGCCATTGCGAAGCTGCCCTGAGGACACCATCACAGCCACGGGGTGCCCGTGCCGTTGGCCCAAGATGGCGCGCAGCCGGAGAGGCCGCTTCCGGGTTTATGACACGGCCAATGTTTCGCTGGGGCGGGCGGGCGACCGACGGCTTTTGATTCGGGCGGCGTGACCTACGCCCAGCATGTCGGCGACCTCGCCTTGTCGCTCCCCCTCGATCGGCGTGCTGGCGGGCGGCAATATCGCGGGGGGGGGCAGTACACCGGCGACAGCTCAGCATCCGCAGCGGCGAACCGAGCATGCATTTCGATGTCCGCCGACTCGCGGCGTCTCCCCGAAACGAATGGCCAATAGTTACCCAAAAAAGGCTTCAGTATCTTTCGCGTAGCTGCGTTTTTATATTCTCAGCGGTACGAATTCTGAACAGGCAAACAATCGTTTGGCAGAATGTTCCGAACCTTTTCAATGAGGCAGCTAATGATGACAATATTATGACAGCCGCCGGCGGTTCCGCTGTCCGCTGTCGCCTCCGGATCGACGTCGACCCTCATCCATATATTTGTTGGTGTTGGTCGCGCTCAGCGACTGGTTCGCGACAACGAGGGTGTTGCCGTTGAACGAGCCGTTGCCGTCATTGTCCTGGTCGTCGTCCGAATAGCTGTCGGCGGCATTGTCCTGGACAAACATGTCGATCAGGTCGTTCACAACGACCGTGTCATTGTCGCTGTTATTCCCCGACGCCCCATTGATGCGCCATTGACCGCTTTGCCGCAACGCGTCGGCCGCGGCCGCTGACCGGCATCGGATGCAGTGCGCGATTCATCTCTTGCTGCATGGTCTCACATGCCCGGCCCGGATCGCCGGGACCATGACCTCAGTTGGGTACCCAAGGACGTGGAAACGCTTGACCCGGCGTGTTCTGGTGTTATAGTTGAATACAACACCTACCCACCCCGAGCAGGACGTTCATCATGAACCGCAAGCTCCACAACACGATACTGGGAGCCATGAGCCAGATCGACGGAAGTGCGCGCGCAGAGACACACCTGTCGGGCAGCTTCGGGCCATGTGCCTTGAATTCGTGGATGCCCACGTGTACGAGGCACGCGCAGAAGTCAACCGGCGTATCAGGGTGGCCTTCGCGCCATTGCGTCTGTGATTGCAATCAGGATTTTGAAGTGCCGGTTTCCATCCAAGATTTAAGTTTTTATATCTATTTTGTGGATTTTTTCTTTGTTGATTTATAATTTCGCCCTTTTTTAATATTTTTAAGTACAATTACAGCTGGTTTTTCATCCCATCATAGGCCCTATCGATGATGGACCAGCAACCACTAGAGCAGCGTGCCTCACTCTTTTGACGAGTCATGGTGATGTCACAGGCCATGTGTGTCCTGACTTTTCAGCTTCCATCTGGTTGCATCCCTGTGGGCGTGATGCACCCACAGGGATAACAACACTGATGGATTTCACATCCTGCGGCTCAAGGCATTTGCAGGTCTATCACGACTATTTCGCTATTCGCGGTGGCGGTGAACGGCTGGTGCTGGAATTGGCCATGCTCTCACGGCAGGAGTGACTTGGTCGCTTGCCGCAAGCCACGGGCCGATGGAGGCGTGACCAGGTCGGTGCCGACGTCGATCGACACATTGTTGATCGCCTGCTTCTCGCCATAGAAAACATCGACGCCCTGCGCCCGCATCTTGGGATCGGCGATGATAAGATCGTCTTGGGTCATATTCACCAGCGTTTTTCGAATTTGTTGCGAAGATAGATCGCAAAGGCGTTCATCGACAGCAGCACGATAAGCAGCACGATGATCGCGGCGGAGGTTTTCTACAGAAGATATCCATGCGATTGAAAGCATTGCGTCCGTCACAGAGGTAGATCTGCAATCGGCAGCACGTCACCGCGAACGAGCTGCGACAAATTGAAAGCAGCAATGAATTGCGTGATCCGGCGGTGCCTTTCCTCGCTTCGCTGTGCTGTCTATTGTCTCCAGGCAGCAGGTTGGAATATTGAACGGCGGCTGACGCAAATCAATGGATAGTAATCACCGGCACAGTTGGTGGAGGTTGTGTGCGTGGCGTCGTACGTGTGTGTGAATGAGTGGTCGAAAGGATACAGATAGCTATGGGATACAGCTTTTCATGTGTGCATGTTGTGTGGCGCGCCGAGATCTATTTCTGCAACCTTGGGCACGCACCGTCATAAAGCCGAGCAATGGCAGGCCATGGCCAGACAAGCAGCAGTTGGACAATGACCTTCGACCGCGCTCCTGCCCCAAAACACTGTCCGCTTTAGGCCGCATCAAGGGCGCGGGTGACATGAACACGCTACGGTTGAGCGTACGCACTACGCCCTCTCCTGGTCAACCTTACTCAACGGCGCCACCGCAGGCTTTCCAATTGCGCAGAGCAGTAAGTATTCACTGTCCGGAATGACCCTCGATCTTCCCTTTCTCATTCTGGTACGTGTACTATTGTTTGGTACAGATATACTAGGTTTGCCGATTATAAAGTTTGTGACCGTTTGCACACGAACCTGGCATATTTTTGGAGGTACGGCAACTAATGTTGTGCTGCAGCATAACTCACCGGCTACGGATGGTGCAGATTATGTAGATAATCTGGCATTTATCTCACAGTACCAAGGTGCAGGATTGTGGAGCAGGCGATGTTCGCTTCACACGTCCAGCACATGTGAGATTGTGGATGCACGAATGCAACCTAACTTGCATTTGTGTGCCGAGTGCGGTTTATCGGAAGCAAGCTGGTGTCCACAGTGGTGCGAGGGTACGATCCTGCATGTTGCAATAGGATGCCAGGTGTTCAGCCCAAGCGAAGTGGTGTCGAACCGTAAGAGCGTCGCGGACGCTGCACGTTCGTGGGTCGACGACTGACACATCGCCGGCAAATTGCGGCCCGTTGAGGCGGGATGGCATAGACCGCTCTACTCGGTGGGAAACTTGTCAGACCAGGGCAGCAACACGCCATCGATGACGTTGATCGTAGCTAGCACGGCGACTGATGGTGAATGTCGCAAGGTAGGGTCGGCAGAAATGTTACCAAAGGATGAAAAGTCTGATTTCCAGGCCTTCATTTCTGCCAACACTCCCATACTATAAAGCAGGGCGGCCGGATAGCCTGAAGCCCAGGCGCGTTCGCAGCATTGATACGACTCCCTTCAATCCTTGACATGGCTGGCAACTGGCCCTTCATTTGGAAATAGCGGATGTTGTGCTTTCGGATCACAACCTTGCCGGCTGCCTTGCCGGTGATGGTCACGACAGCGGTGAGTCGTGTTCCCCTTCTTGCTGATCAATACAGATGTTTGTTGCACAGCATGTAACGGGCTGCAACTGGTCTTTATGGTTGATCAGCAGAAGCGGCGCGCGGCATATGCAGCATTGCTGGCAACTGTGAGAAAAGCATCAGCTGGTGCCCGATGTGGCTGACCAATGGCTCAATCAACACCGGAGAACTCCTTATGCTGGTCGAGCTCCCACCCTCGACTCTGCGTCTAGCCCTATGATCAGCCAGATCGTCTTATATTTCTCGCTTCCCTCCTTATAGGCCGCGACATTGTCATATGTGTCGACGGTGGCACCCTTGCCCTTGAATATCGGGCTGAAAATCAGCCGGTCGGGCTTGTGCATGTCATAGACCTGCTGCACCTCACGTGGCCGCGCCCCTTCACCGCGGGCGTGTCGGCCAGCCTCTCGAGCGCCTGGAGCGGCACCAGGGCCAGCGTGACCGGCGTCAGCGACTGCATATGATGGTCGATTGTCCGCAGATACAGCGACTGGAAATCGAGCGGATCGCCCGGGATACGCAGCGAGACGATTTGGCGGCCGCCATCGGCGGCAATCTTATACCGGTAAGCAATACCAGAAAGCAGTATCGGACAAACGCTCGCATGGTCGCCTTCGCGCTGCCATCAGCGCAACATCCAATAATCGACGAAAGATAGTCTCTTCCCTTATGGAGCTATCGTTGCCGGGTCGGCGAGTACGGGTGCTTTCTGGTGGTGGGGTCTGCCTGCTGCTGGGCAGCCACTGGGAGCCTTGTGCAGCCGGATCGAGGCCTGCATTGCAGTTCCAAGGTTGTGATGCGGCAATGGGGATTATCTGGTGGGCATTAGTATTCTTAATGAATAAGAAGAGAGTATTGCCACGGTGATGGTCATAGCCTATTTTTTTCATAAAAGCTCTATCCTGTTCTTCCCGCTGATCTTTTTGTTGAATACCCCATCAAAGTTGACGCGGGCGCCAAATGCATGGGGCAAAGTGGCGTGTTTTGAGGCTCACGTTGGAAGTCGCAGCACAGCGTCGATAACTTGGATTGTCAGCATTGCCGCCGATCAAATAGGTCTCGCCGACTGCGGCGCGATCGACGACGAGCGCCAGCGCGCGCGCGTGGTCTTCGACGTGCAGCCAGTCGCGCACGTTAGATCCATCACCGTAAACCGGGAGTTTTTTACCCGCAAGACCCTTGAGGATCATTAGCGGAATCAGCTTTTCAGGAAAGTGGTAGGGGCCGTAGCACACGCTGGGGCCGACCAGAACCACCTTGCCGCGCGCCTTGGCTTGCAGCAGATCGCGCTACGACGCGGCCAGCAGCTTGCGTGCCGCCTTCGTGCGAGACCTTGAGGTCGCCGTGGCTCGGCGGTCTTCAGATGTGCGCCGTACCGGACAGACGCGGCCTTGAGACTGGACCCACGGACAATGTGCTGGCCAATGACGCGGCCACCAGCAGGCTTGACTCAGGGGTCAGCAGGGATGCAGGGGTGCGCTTCAGCACCCTGGCCAGAGCCATGATGGCCGGCACGTGTGTGCGTGTGCATGCGGCGTATGAGCGTGTGCGTGTCGTCACGTGCTCACTGGCACACAAGCGTATGTGCGTGCGTGCGTGCACAGGTGTCAATGTGTGTGTGTGCGTGTGCGTGTGTGTGTGTGTGTGTGTGTGTGTGCGCGCCAGTGCGTGCAGCGCGTGCGTGCATGCGTACGTGCGTGTGTATGCATGTGTGCGTGAGTGTGACTGCGTGTCTGTGTAGTGTGTGTTGGCGGGTTGCGTGTACGGCATCACTGCACAGTGATGGGCTACAAGGGACTGCGGAGCAGACCACCAGACCCGATTTTCTCCCTCGTCAGGGACAGGTCACGCTGCCCACATGCGGCCTTTGCCCTCGGATACCCTTGGGCTGCACCGCATCGGTGGGGGCGGAGATGGTCGACCAGTGGCTCAGTGGGGACTTGATGAATTAGTGCAGAAGACTAAACTGTTAACAAGTTACTTCGGTTCTGGCTCTAACCCAGAAGATAAACGATTAAAGTTGGAGAAAGTGCAGATGCTTGATCCGAATGCTTGCTGTGTGAATTACAGCGTGAGATACAGCCAGGACAATGAGCAGGATCTGTGCTGCACGCTGTGCTGCCGCCTGTGTAGGCTGCTCTGGCGGACTGCCCAGCAGGTGGAGGCATCAACAGGTTGGTTACCTGCACCCCTCAGTTCTGGTCACGCCAGCTCCTCACCGCCAGAGCAGTGGGGTAGGCCTTGGCCTCAGCTGCACGGGTAGAGGGCAGAGGGCGCAGAGAAGTCACGGGACCCAGATTGGAGGCGGGCGGGGAGGAGTGGGCGGCGTGCACATTGCATCTCCGTCAAGAGTCCCGAAGTGACAAAGCACGGCCGCACGGGCTGCACGCGCAGCGGGACATGCGCATCTGGGGCACTCCCTTGCCAAATGCAGTGAGCCATCGGTCGACGCCTTCGTTTGTGCGGAGGCCACTGCCCGTGGTCCTGAGTGTCCATTGCAACCCGGTGTCGGTGCTCAGACGCTCTTTTCGGCCGTGTCTGGGCCACCTACCAGCACAGATGGACGCCACCGGCAACACGGCCGCAAACGCGCGGGGAGCGGCCATTTTGTCGTTGTCCTGGTCGATAAGTGCGCAAAGCTCACTGTCGTGTTGAAACGTGGCTATTCAGGGCTGGCGAAGCGACGCAGGGAGGCAAACCTGGAATTTATGGTGTCGTGTAGTGTTCACGCTTGCAAGGCGAGCTTCGTATCGGCACCAGGCAGGGAGTTCAGGCCAGGTGAGTGCGAGGAGTACCTGTCGAGTCACTCAGTCAGTCACCCATCCTCAAAACTGCGAGGTGTGGCGCTCAAGCAGAACCACCGCATACTTCCTTACTTGTTACCTGCGACATCCGGCAATCGATCCGCTCGCCGAAGTTGCGACGCTTCGTTCGTCCTGCTTCCGCCACTTAACCCGCCATTGTTGGATGCGGTAATAAGCCAGGCGGGCGATTGGGTAAGGTTCAACGCAGAGACTTGGTTCGTTGCCTCAACTCAATCTGCCACACAGATTGGTTGCTACTGTATAAGCACTTGTCGCCAGAGGATCATTGCGCTGATGGTGTCGGCCGCATTGCCACACCCCTGACGAAGGCTGAGGGTGAGGCACTGGCCTGGATTGCCGGGGCCGCAGCTGGCCGGTGTCTGGGCCGCGCTCCCGATTGTCACAATCGAAGCGCGTGAAAATTGATCGCGGCGGTGCATTTTTGCGCAGCGACCTAAGCGCAGGTGTAGCCGAGCTCTGGCTGGTGCTTGCGCAAGCTGCAACTGCTGATCCAGCAAATGTATCAACTTGCCGCCTGGCGTCGTCGGGCATCACGGCCCAGGCCGCCGCCTGATGCAGCGCGGCGGCGGCATTGATGGCGGCATACAGACGCAAGACATCCTGTCGGAGAATGACGCCGTCGCCGGCATTCAGCAGGCCGTCAGCAGTGGCAACGCGTACCAGGCCACTGAGGACGGCTTCAGGGACGCGTACGGCGCCACCTGTGAGCTGCTGCGAAATTGCCGGGCGCCGTCCGCTTGGGGGTGTGGGCATTGTCAATTTTGGGGGGTGGGGTGCAGTTTGTCGACGATGGCCTAGGCGTGTTGCCGCGCTGCGACCATCTGCGTTGTGCGCAAATGACCCCTGCTTATCCGCGCCCCCTGCGGCACCGCGTTGCAGCCCCGACGACTCCTCGAATGCCTACTGGTACGCCTCTGGCGGCTCAAAGTGCCCTGGTCTATCCGAAGTACCACTTGCAAACAACCGTCTCCCGCTGCTCCCTTGTGGGGCTTGCATGGCACTCCGCTTCCCATTTTCCGGCCTTGTGACCGCGCTGGTCACGCAGCCCTGCTGCCGACCAGTCCCTGGCGTGCGCTGCGGCGTCTGCACAGTATCGCTCACGCGTGCAACGTATCCCGCTGCGCCTTCGTGCTGCACCGTTCAAGACCTGCATTCCAGTCAGGCACGCGTGCCTCCTGCAGGTCTCAATCCACCACCCTAAAATAGCAAAGCGGTGAGCGTTCTCATTGCAATCATGTTGGCGTATTCCCTAATGAAAAATAGTGCAAAACCCATGGATCTATATTCAACATTATAACCCGCAACCTATTCTCTTTCAGCTTCAGGAAGATCCATTGGTGCACGATTAAGTTCCGCCAAAGAACAAATAACCAACAAATGAATTGCCATTGGCCACATAGGAAACTAAAAAATGCTATTTTCCTGAGAGTGTCAGCTGATTGCGCGCCTCGACCACGACAAGATCATCCTCAGCGATGAAGCGTTCGGCCACCACGATATTGGGTCCGTCGAAATTTGCCGCCAGCGGTATCAACAGGTCGCGGACGACCGACGCTTTTCCCGAATAGGTGCGCGACCAGCTGGTTGTGCCGATAATCGTCCACGCGACATCGTCGGCCATCATATCGACAAAGGGCCGCCCATTGCCTTTGGCGGTTTCTGCGAAGGCGTGCTCGAGTACCGCCTTGTTTTCAGCGGCGCTCACTGTTTACTGCAACAAGTCGTATTGCGGGTGATTTTGCCAATGAACCTGTTTTAGCCTTAGCAATTCATTTGCCAGCGCCCAGCAAAAGACATAAATGCACAAAGCTTGTAGGGTTTCAATGCACGCCGTGCAAGCATTCCGCAAATCGAGAGACTGTCGCTGCACGCTGATGCTGCGGCGTAGCGTCTCGACACTCTAGCCGTTTCAGCCCCGGTTGCATGCGCCCGCCGCGACCAGGCGCTCCACCTTCTCGATGTTGATTCGACCAGAGGCTGCGCGGCTTGCGCGGCGTGAACCGCTGCAGGAAGAAGTCGGTATCGAGCGACTTCTTCAGGCCGTCGATCCAGCCATGGCACAGCGCGACATCCAACGCCTCGGCATAGGTGACCGACGCGATGCCGGAGCCCTTCTTGGCGATTTCAGCCACATGCCGGCGGCACGCTGGCTATCTACATGCTTTGTCTCTACAAGGATGCCTACGGACGGTTGAACCAGGCCCTAGCCAAGTTGAAGCACCAGGCTCTGTTCAGGAGCTCAACTGCGCGCGGTGGACAGCACGACAGCTGCCGTTTGCCACTGTGCCACCTGAAGAACTGCCTGCCAGCGCCGCTCATGGCGCGGCATCACGCGACATGCGTGCCCACCCCAACACGCCCACGCACACGGAGACGCACACGCACACGCCACGCACAGCGCACACGCACACGCACACGCACCGCACACGATCACGCAGCAGGCACAGCCAGAACTGTTCCAACAGGCGCCTTGTGGCACGGCTTTGAGCCCGCCGGCGTTTGCCTTCACTCCCTCTCCCCCGCCCGCTCGCTGGCCCCCTTTCGCCACTGTCCTCGTGCCACTGTCCTGCTGATTGATTGCACAGCTGTGCAATAATCAGCAAGGTGCGGCCAATGAAGGAATCTCCCAAATGACACTTGATGCGCTTGCCATCGATCGGCGCGAAACGTTTCTGCCTTGATGGACAGCTTGTCGATGTACGGTGAGCATGTTACACGTTTGTTGACTGGCGTAAGCAGCAACAAAGCACGTTGCTTGAGGAGCAGCAAAGTGCAGCCACAAAACAGGGTGCGAACCAGGAGAGGCAGCCAATCAAAGCGTATTGCTGAATCTCCTTCGTTCACTGCGTGGACGCGTCTTGTGAACACCTTGGGTCTCAGAACAATTCCGCTCGGTCAAGTCGGAAATACCGAATCTGCACACTCCTTGGTGCGTGCAGGTGCTGCCATTGCGACAGATGATGTGGTGTCTTTGTGCAGCTGTTGTGCCCTCATCAAGGCTCGGCCGCTGCTCCTGCTCATGCTCCTGCTCATGCTCCTGGGCCTGCTGATGCTGTGGTCATTCCAGATCCTCCTTATGGAGCTCGCCATTGGCTTCTCGTTCTGGTATTCCCAGGCCGACACGTACATGTCCCGCCTGTGTGTGTGTGTGTGTGTGAAGGGGGGAAGCGTGGCAACGAGATACACAGAAGCTGAGGTGATGGAACAGCGGGCCTTCCAGGATTGTCTATCAGGCGAGCTGGCAGCCTGGCTTTGCCAGTGAGAGCAACAGTGCGGCGCCGTATTCTCGTCTGGAGCGGAGTCTCCAAAGGCTCGGCTATGCACGCTTGATGTTCTGGTTCCGCTCCGATGCGATCAGGTTTGAGTGTGCATGAGCAGATCGCCATACCGCCCCAGCCGGCAATGCCGTCACAAGGTCATTTGGTTTGCCCGTCAACATATGTTCGAAGCCAAGCACACCATTGCAAGTACCACAGCACACAAACCAACCCAGTCCCATCTCTGCGCGATAGCAATCACTCCTGTACCCAAACCCGACTGCCCAAGAAAGGACAGCGGTCGACAGGCACGCCCGATCGCTCATTCTCGCTCTTGTTGAGCAGTTCCTGCGCCGCTGCCGCCACCACCGGGTGAACCGATGTGCCGAGGTGCTTCGTCGTCTTCATGCGCCGGAGCGTCGTCTCGATCGGGCGGCGCGGGTCTGAAAGGAAAGCGGCAACCCCAGCGAGCGTCTTGTCCTCCTCCGCATAAAGGACGTGAAGGATCGCGCCGACGAGGAGCGCGGTGCTGCGTCTTCTCCCAATGGTGGAGGTGAGGGGGAGGGCAGGCAGCAAGGGTGGTGCGGGTGTGAGCTGCTGCTAGCGGGGCGCTGTATGGCTGTTTAGGGTGGGCGCATGATGGATTCGACGAGATGCCCAAAGGCCAAAGGATGTGCGTCACATGGCGTGGCACTGAAGTGCATTGCAAACGCCCCGCACTCTCAAACCCTTGAATCCAGCAGAGCGCCCTCCGTTCCAGCCCATACACTGGCCATCCGCTCCAGATCCCCCGCCAGTTCCTGCAACCGGCAGGCCCCCCTGGCCGGTGATGCACGCACCCTCTCTGCCAGCTCCTCTGCTGTGTTGCGCCCCACCAGGTCCACCACATCCAGCCGCCCCATGACAGCCTTGGACACCAGGCGCAGCGTGGCGGCGTCAAGCTTGAGGCGATCCCCCGCAGGAGCAGCCGCCGCATCCCTCCTGCCCCTCGAGCGCCTCTCTGGAGGGACCCTCCTCCTGCCCCTCCTGGTATGCTCATCTCCTGGCGCCTGTGCCTCGCGTGCACCGCCTGACCCTCCTCGTGCTGCTGCTGCTCCTGCTGCTGCCGTGTGAGCGCCTCCGCGCGAGCCATGACCTCTGGCATGCGGCGGCCCAGGACTTCTGACAGGATGGGCATGAAGTCGCTGTCAATATCGAGCACAGGAGGCACCAGGGCGGTGGACTGTTGCTGAAGGCAACAGATTGGTCAGGGTGTGCGGGGCGAGTATGAGAGTGTTTTGCCAGAAATTCTGCCAAGAATTCACTTCCTTGACTGGCTTGCTGATCGATTGGCTCATTGAAGGAGTTGGAGCGGTACTACGGAGTCACTTTTCCAACCCAGCGCATTCTGGCATAGAAAATGGTGAGCCAAGGTCGCGGTACCAACTGCTGGGCGCAATCCCTGCTAGTGACGTTGACAGCCCAGTGCCATCCACCTCATGATCTCGACCAGCCGCGTCCCGCTCAGCCGTTCGTCTGGCGCCGCCACCATCTCCTTGGCCACCAGCTCGATGGCAGGGCGCCGCTCTTGCACCAGCTTGCGGGTGCGCTCCCAGGCAGCCTTGAGCAGCGTGAGGGTCAGCTTGTGGTACCTTGGAGTAAGAATGGAGTATTCAAGCGAGGTGAGATCGGTAAAATCCTAGATGCCGAGAAAGCCATTGTCCCACGCGATGTTGCAAACCGAGGCTATCGGCCAGCGCCACAAGACTTTCGCGATAGGCTTCGCCTTCCGCAGCGACGAGTGCTGCCATTCCGCTCCCCCTTGCGCAGCGGCCGCAAATCGCGCCGCCCCTGCACCCACCCGAGCTCCTCGTCCAGCCCTCGCGCCAGGGAGTCCCTCTGGTTGACCCAGTTGGCGTCCTCCCCCAGGTACACGTACGTGTGCAGCGGCGGCAGCGACCTGAACCGCGGGTGCAGCTGGCTGTTGCGCACGCAGTAGTACGCCAGCTCAAACGCGTCCGCGATGGGCGCCGCCGTCGCAAGTGACGCGGCGTCGGGGCCCCAGGTATCGGTCTCAAAGGCGCGGGGTGCGTAGAGGGGCAGCAGGAGGCCGGCCACGTGCAACCACTCTCCAAGCGGCTCGTCCCCCACCACAGACCTTACCTGTATGTTGTGACGTTGACGATATGAATTTATGAATTATATGATGGATTATACTGTTGATGGCTTGCATTCAAGTGTCTGTGCAGCAGTGCGGCAGTCGGTGAGCACCCAGTGAGGTAGAGGTTCCACCTGCAATTGCACGTGACCTGTGTCTTGCAGCGCCGACAGATCATCACGCTGGCCGCACCCAAGTGCATGCAAACCGGCAGATATCATGGCTCGCCCCACCGCATGAACCGCATTGCCGGCTTGATGCATCCGCCCATCAGGCTTACAGAGATAGCTCTCACCTTGAATAAATACTTACTCCATTGCCTCAATCTCCTCTGGGTAGTTAGTCTCAACAATACTCGCTTTGATCACTACCACAAACTATGGCCTTGATACAGGATACATCATGTGATATGTGCTGAGCGTTTCTAACAATTGTGATTGGGATGAGGAAGAACACGTTTGTGCCTATGATGCGCGTTCTGGCGTGTGCAGGCTGCACAGAGCCACTGCCGGTGGCGCCGATGGCCGCCACGCCATGGCACAGCAGGATGTGCCAGTAGTCCGTGGCCCCACCTGGCCCTTCCTGCGGCTCCACATTGTGACGAACTTGATGGGCTCAACCCCATCGTCAGCGCCAGTGCCACAGCCTTGGCGGCAGTCACCTGAGCTGGCGAGGTGTTCATGGGGGGGAGTGGCTTAGCGATGCTGGGCTTGACGATTGAGGTGTAAGCATGTTGGTTGAATAGGATGAGAATCGATCATTTGAGCCTCGTCAGCTGACTCGGCTTGTATAGATGTATGCATATGCATACGGATGTAGTGTATATGACCCGCCAGCGTGTCTCGAATTTGCCGAAGGGGATTGTGACCTGGGCAAAGGTCGCGCGGTGATTTGGGCGCCCCCGGCCCTCATCTGCGCCCGAAAAGTCCAGCAGCATGGGCAGGGTGATCTTCTCGACGCCGCGGCGCACCTGGACGGGTGAGGGTGTGGGTATGTTATATAACCGGACCACGGGGAGTGAAACTTCCCGCAACACCGTTACATCCCCGGCGATCTCAAAATGAATGCCAATTACGTATTGTGGGAAAAGCACAACCTTTCATTGTTTGCTGTGCAGATGTTCCGGCGCAATGCTGCAGCCCGGGGCAACTCTGCCACGCGCTGAGCATGTGAAGTACCCTCCTGCGGCTTGTTCCTGGGAGAGGCAACCAGACAAAGCGCAACTTGAAACCCAAAAACTTGCCCAGGAAAAAATCGTGTGACAGACACATTATTTGTGTAAAACGACCGAGGGAGAGTTCTTCCCCTCGTTGCGCGTGGTCACCCAACCTCCGTGGGGCGGCGCAGGAACGCAGCCATTCGTCGTGCGCGTGACCCGGCGCGCAACCCGGCGTTCTCTGCGTCCACCGCTTCGGAATCTGCCCCTCAGAACCTGCCGTGTATCTGAGGATCTCCATGCGCGCGGTGGGCCCGGGGTGGGAATCTCGAGACCACCTCGAAGCGCCCCGGCCTGAGCAGCGCCTGGTCCAGCTCCTGGGCCAGGTTGGTCGCCCCGAACTCACTGACCTAGTTGAGCTAAGTTCTTGGTTCAAGAAGTCGATCTACCTGAATTTCTCGGCCTTTGCCCGCACTACCAACAACTCCATCGAGAGTATTCGTAGAACCCTGGAAGGGGGTGTGATCGAGTTTGCAGAGGGGCACATGGCGAATGCAACGTGGGTCAGGCAGTTTCAGCAGAGCGCAGATGGCCGCAGCGAGCACAAGACGGTCAGTTTCTGGACTAACCCGGATGAGCCTGCAGGGCACCCGGCCTCTTCATGGCTTTATGATTGGAAGCATATCGAGAGCCACATCGCTACGCCCACCTGCTCCAGATTGCCGTGGATGCCATCCATGGCGACCAGCATGGCGAGCAGCGCGCTCTCGCGCTCGATGGAGCCGGGTCCGCGCCGAGGGTGGAGCGGGAGCGCCCGATGGCGTCGATCTCGTCGATGAAGATGATGTAGGGCGCCGGTCGCGAGGCGCGTTTCGACGAGCTTCTGGAACAGCGAGCGCGCGTCGACGGTGCCGCGGACGCTGTTGTCCTTCGGCGAACGGAGGTCGAATTCCTTGCCGTCGCGGACGGCTTCCATGAACTCGTCGGTAATGAGGACGCCGTGGTGCAGGTTGAGCGCCTTGCGGTTGAAGCGTTCGACGCTGCGCCTCGCGGTGCTCAGCGAGCCTGGGCGCACGCAACCTTCTTGCGTGCGGAGTGGTAGAGGCTGTTGACGCGCGCCGCCGCCAGGCCCGCGTACATCTCGACAAACTCCGACCCCACAGCGGACAGGAATGTCACGCCCGCTGGTGTTGGTGGGGGTGCGGGGATGCGGGTGGTAAACCCGACGGTCGTAGATGAAACAGCAAATTTGGACATTGCAGTTGACCGTATTCTTTGGGGACATATGGCGATATCCGGGCAATGGTGCATCGCTCCCGGTTATGTGTATGTTCACGAAAGTACGTCGTGCGTCGATTTCGTCGATGAAGACGATAACACGAGGGCGTGGAACCTGTTTCGTGTTGGCCAAAACCAGTACAGTCGGACGCGGCTGGCGCGCAGCCGACGAACATTTCGCCACGGTCCGCAGCCCGAAATGGTGAAGAAGGGGACGCCCGCTTCCCACCTGCGAATCGCGCGGGCCAGCAGCGTCTTGCCGGTGCCGGGCGAGCCGACTGAGAAGATGATCCTCCTAGATGGGCCAGGGTATGGAAGATGCATGGGTCAATAGGATGGGCGGTTGAGAACGGATCGATAGTTCGTGGGAAAGGGCGGGAATCAACGGAGCTGGTGTATCCAGACCACCTAAAGTACGACTTAACGCAAAAGCAGCCCTACACGGCTCTGTTTGATCGATTAAAGCGATTCATACTGACTCCAGACTCACTTCTCATTGCCAGTTCTCGCGGTTCTCATTTAGAGACGCTCATATCTGCGACTCGCCCCCTTCACTAAACTACATTGATCAACACAAGCGTGCGCACACGTACAGGTTGCTGTCCACGATCCAGTGGAATCACCCTGGGTACCCTGCCCCGAGCTTCTTGTAGGCGTCGTCCCACCAGCAGCATCTTCACCACCTCACGCATCTCAACCACCAGGCCGGCATGCCGGCGATGTCCTGGAAGCGGACCCCCGTGTCGCGCAGCTGGCCGGTCTTGGCGTCGCGCGTCATGAACTCGCGGGCCCTGGTGAGGGGTGGGCCAGGGGTCCGGGTGTGAGAGCACGGCGAGGCGATGTCTTGTTGCTGCAACAGCATGCGCTTGAAGTAGGGCTCGACGTGGAACTCGGGCCGGAGCCATCCCAGTGTGATGCCCGCAGGGCTTAGACTGACGCCCCGGGCTCCCTCCCCGCCTGGGCGGGCAGCGATGCATGTGTCCTGCGGATTCGCTGGACTGCTTACATCAACGGCGCGGGTGCAGCCGGAATTGCTACGGCCGGCGCTTCTTTTTGGCGCGCTTCTTAGCAATGAAGCGCACGAGTTTGGTGGAGCTGATGATGTTGATGGCTATGGAGCACCCCTGCGGATTGGTAGGTAGGTCATATTTTGGTTGTCTGTGTATGTGTGTTATGCGAGAGGCAAGGGGTATGAAGGGTGTGCAGTGCCTGGAAGAAATAAAACAAAATTGATCGCCTGAGGGACATTCCGGTCTACATGTACTCGACCTCGGCCGACCCCACCGCTATTGCCCAAACTCAGCCATCAGCATTCGTGAGCTGTATGCATGCGTCCCGGTCTTTGTTGGGCCGTGATTGCGTTCCTCATCCAGTAATGTCGATGGGGATGTCAGCGTGATAGGCTTTGCTGTGACCGCCCTCGTGCATCAACTCGCAGGTAGAATGCGCAGGTGGTGGTCTTGCACTGTACATCTTGCGCTATCACAGCGCCATGTGATTGCAATGCAGCTCCTTATGCTTCATGAAACAATACGATAAGGCAAAAGGCACGAGTCAAGGCTGCTGTTGCTCACCGTCCCGGGCAACAACCCTTAATTGCTGGCGCTATTCGCCTGCACACGCACACACGCAAGTACCTGACGAAAAGCGTCAAAGGCCGCTGCCTGCTCAAAGAAGCGGAGCTTCCTGCGTCCAGCAGCCACGACAGGAACGCCCAACTGGTAGTATTGATGATGGGTTTGCCAGAAGACGCAGAGAGGGGTGATTTCAGTCGCTCCGTAGAAAGTAAAGAGCAGATAATGGCCCAGTACAGTTCCGCTCAGCTGGGGGAAGTCCATAATTTGGCTGGCAGCCTGTAATTTAATTGCCACAAGCTTAAAGAGCCGGGTTCCAAAACCCCGGAGCAATGGAATAAAACCGTAAAACGTATGATCCCCAGGGCGAAGCGAGCATGAAGCATCACAGAAGCAGATGTGCCGCCCTCCCTGATACTGCTGTGGCTGCTGCTTCGGACGGCCTAATCACCCCACCCCTTCCAACTGACTGTCCCAACCCTCCAACCCCTCCCTGCTCTCACTTTTCCCCCGGGTCCATGACCCACGCTCCGTCCTGACCTCATCCAAGCCGGGTGAGCCCGCTGCAGGGCATCACGTATGCATTGGACTCCTGGCCCACACGACCAGGTACCTTTTGT
>NNCB01000516.1:0-16881 GCA_002317545.1 Scenedesmus quadricauda | reverse complement strand
GGCTTGGTGACGTAATCGTCGGCGCCAGCCTCCAGTCCGATGCGTGGGGCTCTCCTCCGCGGCCGTCAGCATCACGTCAAACGCCGCAGCCCGTGCGGCGCGCAGCGGGTCTGCATCCAGCCCCCAGCCAGGCAGCCTGCGCTGGTTGAGCAATTGGTGAGATCGCATGTGGGGTTGTCTCAGCAAGCTTGAGCGAGGTCTGGGGGCCACAACGAAATTAGACATCCGCTCGGCGAGTCAAGGGCTGCATGCGGAGCCGCGAGCAGTGCACCAACTGTTCATGGTGATGGGCCCGCCCCTGCGGGCCCCCCACACTTGGGTTGCCCGCACGAGCCGGCGCCCACTCTGGCCTGATCACGCTTGTTATGGACGACACACCAAATCCTCGTCATGCCCGGTCGAATATCTCCGGTTCGGCCTGCGCCACGCCCGGGAAGACACCGCCACGCCGCCAGTCGCGCCTTTCCGACTGCTGTTCCACGATCCTCCACGTCTGACGGGGAATGGACCTGAGCTTTCCGTATCGCGGAGGCCAGGCCGTCCGGCTGTTGGTCACCAGGCCCGGCTGACATCGCACAGCGCATTGGCACCCGCCAGGCTTCGGTGAGCGACGAGAATCGTCGCGCCCAGGTGCGTGAAGCCATCGGCCAGCGCAAGCTGGAAGACGAGTGGGACCGTTACCTGCGCGAGATGCGTGGCGAGGCCATGTCGATATCCGCCGGTGGACTGCCACTGGCGGCCGCCGCCAGCGCCTGCGCCGGCCCCCGCCCGGCCTGCGCCGCTCGCAGCTGGCGCTCGGTGCACGCCCGCTGACGTGGACGCGCCGGTCTGCCCAGCAGCCGGCGGCACGTACTGGCCCACCGCACCTTGATGCAGATAAACACGCCGTAGTGCCTGGGCGCAGCCGCGTCAAGCCTGGGCGACTTTGTCGTCATCGCCCACCGCCTCCCAGGCGGCCCAGTCTGCTGCGCAGGCGACACAGCAACTGCCGCGTCCTCGCAGACCGCGCCTGCCGCGTCGGCGAGCGGCTGCCGCAGAGGCGGCTCACCCTGCGCGTCGACATCGCATGGTCGCATTCGCTGGGCATCCACGTGGTGGCCGAGGGCGTGGAGAAGGAAGGCCAGTACGCCATCCTGCGCGAGCGCGGTTGCGACATGGCGCAGGGCTTCTGGCTGGGCCACCCGATGAAGGCGCAGGATTTCATGGGGTTGCTGGCGTAGGGCGGGTCTCGACTCCGCCGTTGCGATGTTCCTGTTTCCCCGCCTGCGTGCCATGCCTGCTTGCGCTGCTTGCTTGCGGCGGAGAAGGTAGTGGCGGGTCGATGTGCTGTCCTCTCAACAGGCTGCCTGCGGCAGTCCGCTGCGGCGGCGCGGGCGGCCTCCTGTTGGCGGAACCCACGCCCCAGCCGCGGCAGGCGCCCTGAATATGCCGCGTGGGATAAGCGGTGATGGCATGAAGTGGTGTGTGCATATCGAGCTGGTAAATAATGGCAGCGGCATGCGCAGCACTATCCCTCAACATGCTCAATGTGCCCAAGCCAGCTACACGTCAAGCCCGTCGCAGCCCACCGGTCACGCGAGCCGAACGGCCGACCCGACCCCAGCTACGCAGGCCCCAGAGCTGGTAGTTTTCCACGCCCGAGCCCACCCACTTCAAAGTACCCCCCAGGGTAATGTTCCCCACCGTATGGCCGTAGCCCGCCGACAGGGCGTAGTCGGTGCCGCCCTCCTCCTCGATCACCGCCGACAGTGCGAGCTTGGCACCATTGTCGGGGAAAATCCCGGGCTCGACGCGGAGCGAATAGCTTTGCTCGCCCTTCTCCGCCGCCATTTCCCATGGCGCGAGATCGTCGATGCGGATGGACGAGAGCACGTGCACAGACGCGGGCGATCAGGCCGCCGCGGGGACGCCGTGCGTAGCTGCTCGGCGCTCAAGGGCTCGGGGACCGCCGCCGCCAGCGCCGCCGAGGGTGCGGGACGGAGCGCAGCCGCGAGCGCCGACCTCGAATTGAGGGGCGGGCGGGTGCGGGCCGATGCTGCAGGTGCACCTGCGCCGCCCGCCCCTGGGGTGCCACCAGACTGGGCTGCGCCGGGCTTATGCTGCGCCGGCGCCGGCGGCTTTGCGCCCGTCGCGCTCCCAGCGGCGCGCCGCGTCCACCCCCGGCAGTCGCGGCTGCGCAGCCGTTGCCGACGCCAGCGGCACGCCCCGCGCACCCAGGCGCCGCGACAGCCAGCGCGACCCCGCCGCTGCCGCCGCCGCCGCGCGGCGGCGCCGCGCGCCCTGCGGCCGCGTGGCTGCGGCGGTGGACAGCGGCTGCGCCGCGCATGGCGCCAGCTGCCCTGGCAATGATTGGGCGAGCTATATCGACGATTACGGTCTGATCCGCGACAAGATTGCCGCAGTCTATACCGCCCTCCGATCAGAGCGCCAAGCCGCAGCCGGCTCCTGCCTCGACGGCCATCGCCGCGCCGCCGCGTGTCGCGGCAGGCGCCGAGCCGATGCAAGGCCCAGATGCGCCGGGCATGGGCATCGCCAGCTCGAAGCGCAGCGCCCGCCGCCTCCCGTTACACTCATCATGTGCGCCTGCAGCGCGAAGCCGCGGGCTGCTCGGCGACCTGACACAGGACCCGCGCCAGGACATGACGCGACTGCGGTCCAACCGACGGTCCTTCCGGCGCGCGACCCGCCGCCGCCCGTAGCAACGGCGCTGGCGGCGGCGTCGGCGTGCATCACGATTCCCGCGCCAGCACGGCGGCCCCGCGTGTCCCGACAGGCCACGCCGGCCACACCTCGCGGGCCAGGATGCGGCCATACGCAGGAAAGCGAGCGCGGCAAGCGCGTCGCCGCGGCCTGCTGGCCGTATGACTCTGCACGCGCAGCACCGCTCTGTCGCAAAGCAGCCGCCGCCGCCTTCGCGTCCACGGCAGCGCCCAGCGCGGCGGCGCGCCGACGTCGCCCGTGCCGCCTGCGGCGCTGCCATCATTACCGTTGCCGCCACCGCCGCCGCCGGAGGCTTCCCAGGCCAAGTCGTCCACGTGAAAGGTCCGGTGAGCAGACGGGCAAGTAAGCGCCGCCGTAGAGCTGGCGGTGCGCCAGAAACCCTGGCGGCAAGATATCGCGCGCCGCACCGGGTGCCGCGTCACGACGGCCTTGTCGACATGCAGCCCTCGCGGCCGCCGAGCCCGGCGCGGAGTGCAGGCTCACAATCTTGAGGCCGGCTGAGGCGGCGGCGGTGGGTGGCGCACTTGTCCTCGACGTCGCCGTCGGTGGCGATTTCAACCGCCGTGGTGCTGAAGGAGTGCCCGCGGAAGATGAGCTGGGCGTGGTCGTGGCGCACATGGCTTGGGGAGATGGGAGCAGTTCAGGACTAGTCAGTTCTTTTAGGTAAGATTGTACAGGCGGATGCCGGAAACAAGGGCACGTTTGCCTGGACGAGGTCCGGCCGTAAGAATCCTCCCTGTCCTATACATCGTATGGCGGGGCCCTGTGTGCCTTGGCAGTCCCCCCCCCCCCCCCACCCCCGTCCCTCTCATCGGCCCCAGCGCCGCCTGACCGTCTCTGCAGTCACGTAGGGCCGCCCGTAGATTTGGTGCGCTCCATCTCGTCGGCTGTCCTCGTTACCAGGCGAAGCGCCGCGGGGTCGGTCCAGCAGCTGGCGTGCGCCGTCCTGAGCGCGGCCAGCAGCAGCGGCCCGCAGTCGTCAGGATGGCCGCGGGTGATCTCCGCCAGCCGCGGCTCGTCCGCCTTGCGGATGACGGCAGCAGTGCCGTTGGCAGCCAGCAGGGCCTCCAGCGTCTGCACAGCCAGAAGCGGGTGCCAGATTGGCCAGGCCTCCACCTGCCACATCGAAGCGCGGGTGCCGTCGGGCTGGCGCTGGTGATCACGTAGGTGCCGCGCAGTGTCGGCTCAGAGATCACGGACCGCCGCCGGCTGCAAAGGCCTCCCAGATGCCGCGGCTTGCGACGCAGCCGTGCACCAGCCACGCGCGCAGCTCTGGCACCTGATGGTGGAGGCCGCCGGGCAGGTTTCGCAGGGCGAAGTGGTACCCATTGAGCTGGTTTTGGGCTGGGACGGTGAAGCAGAGCGCCGGGTCTTGTAACGCGGGATCAAGGAACACTTGAACCTCTTGCAGCTGCGCCCGTACCTGCGGCCCGGCAACCTCCAACAAGTGGGATCACGTACCTGCGCGCAATGGGCAGCGTTCGCTGCGCTGCGTGGACGATCAGGGCGATGACGGCGGCATCCGCGTGCTTCGCGCCGATCCCACAGGAACACTCGCGGCACGACGTGGCTGCTGCTGCCGCCAACGCGCCGCCACCCGCCACGCCACCGGCGGGCAAGCCCGCCACCAACCCGGCTTGTCTTGGCAAAGTCCTGAGTATCGTGCAAAATACTATGGAGAACATACAATTACTTGTATGTTGTATGATATCTTTTACAAATGCTTGTGCGATCTGAGCCGCCACAACCGGCCACGTTGATGGAGGCGTGTGTGGCGCCTCTCTGGCGGCGATAAACAAAGGGCAAAAGCGCAGGGCATGGAGCCGTGGAAGATGGAAAGAGGATGGATGGGTGCAGAAGGTGGCCCAGGGGCTTGGGGCTGCCCAGCGACGGCTGACTGGCTGGCGGGAGCTGATCGGGGCCTGCCAAAGCCGATCGTCTCGAGATTGTTGGGATCGCCGAATTCGTCGTCATAGGCCGCGGTTTCGGCGCCGCCGCGTTCGGACGATGTCTTCACCTTCGAATATTGGACCTGACCGAAAAATTCGATGTCGCTGCCAGGTCGACCGAAAGCTTGCCCGCCGCGAGGTACGAGGTGCGCGGCCCTGCAGGTCGGGGCGCGTTTCCGCAGCCAGCCAGCCGCGCGTGACGAGGCGTGCGCTGCATGTTGGGCAGCCAATGATTGATGTGCCACGCACGCTTGCGATCCCTGAGGCAGCGTGCGGAGAACTCACCGCGGTCATGTAGTCCCCCAGGAACACCAGCTTGGCGGGCTCTGCGACGGCAGCAGCGCCGGGCGCAACGGCCGCGTCGCCGAGTGGGGCGAGGTGCTGCAGCAGCGCCTTGGCCATGGTCGCCGCGTCGCCGTGGACGTCCGCCACGAGCGTCAGGACATGGGCGCCTGGGACATTTGGTCGACGCCAGGATGGCGCGAGCGCAGGTGATGGCGCACAACAGACGGGGACAGGTGGAGCAGGAGCGGATGTGGGGTTGCCCGGCACCTGGCTGGGCTGCGGGGCGCCGGAACGAGACATGTTGGACAAATCACTGTGAGCACTCAACCCCCAGGCACCCGCTGCCTGCCAACGATCAAGGTTGGCACCTGCGCAAGCGCCAGCTGTGAACATACACAATCACAAGCGCGCTGGCGCATGCACACGCGCGCGCGCTCCCCACAGACCAGACTGCACAAATCCCTTGATCGCTCACCCTCCTGAGTAGACAGTCCCACAGGCGCCGCAACAGGCCCCTCGTGCATGCGTGCCTGCAGGTGCGCAGCTGCCAGCAGGCCAGTTGCACGAGGCATGTTGAGGCCAAGTGCGTGCACGATCGCTGTCGCTGCCCCCAGCAGCACAGCCGGCCCTTGGATCGGATGCGCCTCCACGGCAGACTTGAGGGTGGCTGCAATGACGTGGCCATGAGCACCGCGGCGGCGAGCCACCTGCGGTGCGAGAGCAAGGCGGCGTTTGCTGCAAGTCAGCAGCAGCGTTTGACCCGCGCGCGGTTGGTGGTGCCAGGAAGCCCCTGCTGGCAGATCAACAAAGTCCCAAAGGTAAAAGCAGTTACTCCGCAAGTTTGCGGGCCCGGCATACCTCTTGGTCATCCATAAACTAGTGTCAGCGAGCGTTCAGACGATGCCGCTGATTTGACCTCGTGCTTATGGTTATATGGACGAATGTAAGATAGGCGAATAGATACGACCTAATTAGTACTAACTAACACTATGTGTGAATCCGGTGTAAAGAATTGACGATCATTTGCACCATGCGGACGGTTCCCTTGAAGAGTTTATACTGTAAATCATACCTATAATGCCCAGCAGATAATGGTTTGAAGGACAGGCCTGCGGCGCTGGTGGGGTGATCTGGCGGTGCTGCTTCGCTGCCATATTTGACGATGTAGCTGGTGACGATGTCGGACTGGAGCGAGAAACCGGTGGTCGCGCGGCTCGTCTAGGCCTTCATGCAATCAACTGCCACATCAATGCATCAGACCATGCGCCCAGGACCCAGCCCGCCGCAAATGTTGAGCCCGCACCAGCGGCCGCCTTGCCAGGCGGACGCATGGGCTGCTTTGCAATAGCCCAAGCGTAGCAGCCACAGCTATCAGGCCAGCGACCCCGGAATTGCGTCCGGCAAGGCTGACGCCGTCCTTTGATCGCTCAACTGTGCCCAGGTTTCCGCCATGCGCCTCGCGCAGCGGATAGTCAATGGCGACTTGCAGCGAGCCTGTCTACTACTCAAGCACAGCTGCCAGCAGCGTCGGTGGTGACCGGTTCGCCCGTCTGTCCCTTGCGGCATGAGCTGCAGGCTGCCTTGAAGGATGGCAGGGGTTGCGACGTATTGTCCGGCGGACTTGGCCGTGTCGAGCAGCTTGGCGATGCCGAAATCCAGCAGTCTTACTTCGTCCAGTGGCGTGACCAGGACTGTCGAGGCTACCTGAGCTCTGTATCGCATCTAGCGACTTATGGTAGATCCGAGGTCCATTGATAATCTAGGCGTAAACCCGGCTGATTTCACGAAGCATGTAAATCATAACAATAAATATGCATCGTATAATTGACTTATAACACATCCGTGTACGTTGTCTGCTACTTGCCTAAGCGATGACGTTAACCACGCCTGATCCACTGAGTTCTGAACGAGTGGACAAGCCAGCCACATTGCCGTACTCTGTTCTGTTGCGATGCTTCCACAACATACAATTTATTAATGATCAAAGCTACATATGAAGCCTATTTCAACACGGGAACCCGTTACCAGGATCCTCATGGTACCCCTGCCGACCGTTGCGGCCTTGCGTCTGGGATTGCATTCCATTGGGTTCGCGAATCCTACTGCACACAGTTTGTCATATGAGCTCATCGCTGACACTTTCTGCTGAATCCGCCCTTACCCAACACCTGCTCATGGAAAGGATCGACGTGCTCTGTCCATTGTTTTGATGTTTCGGGTAGTGTACATACTATTGACTATAAGAATAATTTACAGAAAAGCATCTTTAAGCTCCTGGAAGCTTCAGGCAAGAGTATAAAGAATATCGGCAGCAAATTCCCTTGCTCCCAGACGCCTTTTGAAAAGTATTTCAAGGTAGAAGTACTGGCCGACATGCCTGACGCTACTCTACAGCCAGACGGTGGCGGGCTACCCCAACTGGTTTACGCTCCGGGCCGACGGCAAGGGTACCAGACAAGATTACCACGAGACAACCGAGCCACCCAGCGCACAGCCTAACCAAACCGTCACAGCTGCTGGGCGTATACCTGAGCGGCGGCAACGCAGGTACGTACCATCGTACCTCAAGACCTCAAGAGCCAAACTGGGCGGCCTACGAGGCGGCGTGCTTCTACGACCCCCAGGTGGCACGGCCTTCGCGTCAGCGGTCGCCTGAGTCCTGGACACCGCACCAAATCACACTATCCAGACGGAGCAACATCATGATCAAGCGTCGTTCGATACTCGCCTCCACGGCGGGTATGCTTCTGGCCGTGCCCTTCGCCGCGAATGCTCAGGACTGGAAAGCCAAGTATCCCGAGATCGTCATGGCCGTTGTTCCCGCCAGATGCTGGCGTGGCGTCGTCGATCGGTTCGGACCGTTCGTGCAAGGGCCACAGGAGAGTTCAGGATTTGGGTGGCTAAGATTTTCCGGTTCCTTGATTTATCCTGGGACTTTGTCGCCGGTCGACACAACTTTGCCACCGAATAGACGCGGAACGCCGTGCACCGTGTGGCCCGCAGACCACCAACCAGCTGGTCGAGGCTTGCTTGGCCACCGCTCGGTGGTCTGTGTAGCCGCTGAACAGCGCGATACGCAGGGTCACAAGCGCCGCTGTCGGCGACTACACTGGGCAGGCGAGCATGCGATATGGAGAGTGCCACAGCTTTGATTTTCTCGAGTGTGCTCGCACGGCCGCCAGGCCCAACTCGAGGATGGGAGCGTGCGGTCAGTCAGCCCAGTCAGCTGAGACTGCTGGGTTACACTATGACACCGCCTGCAGAACTGCACGAACTGGTCGCAGTGTGCATTAGGGCCCTGAAGCATGACACCATTGACCAGGAACATCGTCACATGCTCCTGCTGGCGACGCACCGCGCTCAGGAATATTTCCTGCAATACCGGCACTTAGAAGGTGTTTTCTCCAACCGGCTTGACCGCACGTACTGCGGCTCCTATGCCGATGGTGAGAGCACACATCATTCTTAGGGCCTTCTCCTTACTTCTACGATTTGTTTCGTCAGTCTGAGCAGTGTGCCCTGTGTTGTCAGCTGGACCTGCAGCGCAACCTGGCAGCAATGCGGCCCAACGCATTCCCCGGCATGCAGAAACGTGCATTGTCTGCATAACCCCGCTGCAAGAAACCTCGCCAACTCGCCCAAAATGCGGCAATGGCAGAACACTTTCCTCCCCCCGGGTTTTGACGCGACAGGCGCAACAGCACGATGCGGCTCCTTCCCCTCCTTCTTGGGGAGGCTGGGTGGGGTGTGCAACGCGCTCACCCTCGTCCCCGATTGCGCCTTCGCCAGCCCTTACTCCATCTCCTTTGCCGCCCATCATGCCATCCCCTCGCCGTCGTCTTCACCTTTGCAGTATACTCGAGCTTACCCCTAACCTACCCTCACCTAGGCCACCAACCGGTGCTCCGGAACGCGCTCCCGAAGTACCTTCAGCGCGCGCCCCATCTGGGTTTCGACGGTTTTGACGGAAATTTGCAGGCGTTCGGCGATTTCGACGGTGCTGCAATGTGCAGCTCTTCCAGCAGGGCTGATATTGCAGCCCTGGCCTGCGCGGCTGATCTATGACCTGGTTGGGCGCGCTTGCAACTGGCCAGCGGCCGCGACATGCACCCGCACCCGGTCCATATTGGAACTCGTTGAACGACACACACTCCACGACTGGGAATGCAAGTTGTCGGCACATGAGTAGAGTGCGCCAGCATTTGGACGATCGATGCACCAGATGGCCGGCTTCGCGCGCGAGTATGGCGTGACATTCGCATCGAGCCCTTGGCTTCGGACCCAGCGGTATTTCGCCATGAGGATCGGCGTCAGCAGTTATTGTCCGACTTTCGTACCAATGACTCTGATCAAAATTTTCGCATGTAGTTCGGCGCCAGCACGGGCGACACGCGAGAGGCACGCGCTAGGCACTGCTTGGCAATAATTGAAGCCGTCCGACTTGGCAGGCGCGGCCGTGCCAGGCGCACGTTTCGCGCAGCTGGACCGATGCAGCAATGAAGCAGGCGTGATCGACAACGTCGCGCGCAATACCCATCGACGATGAGCCGCGTACTGACTGGAGCCGCGAGGCAATCGCACCGAATTGTTGGACCTGCCGTTCGACGAGCTGATGTGGGAGGCGCAGGGCTTCTCCAGCCGCGCAAGGCGGCGAGGCGACGACCATGGCTCGCGGCACCCAGCTCGGTCTGATCGGCTGGACGCGGACGTTGTAGTCCACCACGCGCTTGTAGGCGACGAGAATCTTCATCCTGCGGGAATCCTTTGTAGGGCGCCCATGGGCGCGACCAGCGTGAAGCCTGCGGCGGCACCAACGAGGACAGCCGTCAAGTACCACACTCACTCGCAGGCTGCATTCGCGGCGGTCTCGCAGGACCAGCACACAGGCTCTGGCCCCACCCCGCCCAGCACCGGCGGAATTGACGTGGTTCCCGCCACGCCCGAGGACGATCTGGGCGCAACGTTACCGGCGCAGAATCCCGGGAGCGGAGCATCGAGGCGCTGAAGGCGCGCGCGAACGAGCTGCACGAATTCAACCCGGCTCGCACGTCCTCGACGCGCTGCCGGCCTGCGGGGATCCTCGGTCAGGAGCGACAGCAGGAGCAGCAGCGGCAGCTGCGACGCCCCGCCAGCCGCAGGGCTCACGCGCTCGCGTCGATTCCCGAGGTGATGATCCCGCTCGTCGCGTCGCAGCCGGCGAGGCGGCCACCAAAATGCCGCGGTGTTCAACCCCGAACAACTCGCCAAATTCGACGTCGTCGTCTTCGCCAATGCCAGCGGCGACATCTACCACGGCTGATCAGCAGCGGGCATTTCATGCGACATGAAGCGACGCGAAGGGCGGAGGCTGCTGGGACCATCAAGATGCGGCGACGGCAGCCACGGCCCAGGCGCAGGTTGCGGATGCCAGCGCCTGCATGACGAGACAGTTGCTGCACCGGCCACCCGCCATTGTGGTGGCTTCCTCAGTGCCGCATCGTGGCCAGTGCACCAGGTCGCCATTCGGCGGCGCGCTGGTTGGCGCGGCAGCCACGGGCGGAGTGAAGTGCCATCATGTGCCGTTGATGAAGACGGCCCCCAAGAAGGAAGCTGTGAGGCGCAGCAGATGACGCTGGTCGCTACCGCCACCACATCAGCAGCAACAACAAGAGCAGCAGCAGCAGAGCAGCAGGCGGGAAGAGTATGGAGGATAAATTGCAGGCAAGTGCGGTCGAACAGGCAGCCCAGCAGCACACAGGGCGTCCTGGCGAGCACAAGAAGTTGGATGGGCGGCAACGAAGGGAGCAGCAGCAGCCGAGCGAGCCAGGCACAAGCGGACGCTGGTCGAGCGGAGCGGTGGAGGCAGGAGCATCTGCGCCTGCAGGAGCAGGAGCAGCAGCAGCTGCACAAGCTGCTGGGTCCGCCGCAACCTGCCAGCCAAGCGCCCGCCTGGACCGTGGCAGACCTGACAGGAGCCGCGGCTGCAGCGCCGCATCAGGGTGCCAGCAGCAGTGGCGAGGGCATAGCCGCAGTAAATATGGGCGGCGGCAGCCGTAGGGCAGCAACGGAGCGGCGCTCGGAGCGCCACCGGCAGGTGCCCAAGGTCATGAGCTCCAGGCAGGAGCCTCAGCCGCCGCAAAAGGCGCGCTGCAGCAGGCGTGCAGCAATGTGGCCGGCGCGCCCCGCCCCATGGCCCGTCTGGTGCAGCGGCAAGCCGATAAGCGGGCGCTGGGGTGGCAGCAGCGGCGGCCGAAGGCTCGCCAGGGGCTTCAGCCCTGCAAAGTCGCCTATCCGGCCGCAGCCGCACTAGCGCTGCGCATGACTGACCAACGACATTCGCCGCCGCTCGTTCCTCGACTATTTCGGGGGCACCGGGCACCATATCGAGCCGTCGGCGCCGCTGGTGCCGTACAACGACCCGACGCTGATGTTCGTCAACGCGGGCATGGTGCCGTTCAAGAATGTCTTCACGGGGCTGGAAAAGCGGCCCTACAGCACTGCGGCCTCGTCGCAGAAGCATGCGTGCGCAGCAGCAGCAGCAGCAGCAGCAGAGCGGCAGCAGCGCAGCAGGCACCTCTTATGGTTAAGGCTGAGGCAGCTGGCAGCGCAGCACCTACGGGACCGACATCAGCGCCAGTCATGAAGCTCTTTGGATGCGGGCTTCAGGGACAGCACGGCTGCGCACTTCAACCGACAGAGACTACCATGCCTCAGGGCCGCACAGCACCCACAAAGCAGCAGCAGGAGCAGCAAGATCAGCAGCAGCAGCCACCGCAGTGACATCAATGCGCTCCCTCGCATCACCTGGCAAGCGCTCCAGCGCGGCGCAGTCAGTTATGGCTACCGTGGTGGAGGAGGGCGTGGTCGCCGCCGCGGCCTCGGCAGCGGCGGAGCCCAGGGCGCCCCCACAGCAGCGGGATCAGCAGGCCCTGTGAAAGGCGGAGTGTGCAGGCGGCTCCTGGCGACACTCAGCTGGTGGTGCGAGCCTAGCGTCTTTCCGCCGCTGCAGATCGGCCTGCAGCCTCGAACCGGTTGCAGCCACCGGTTCCTGCCGGCGCCACCGGGCCACCTGCCGCCTCGCAGGGCCCGACGGGCATGCGCCCCTCGTGCAGCTTGACACGCTTTTTGGCACGACAGGGCCAGCAGCAGCACACACTGCCCTTGCAGCAGCTGCAGCCCCAGAAGTGATGTCGGACTCAGACGACGACGAGGACGATGACGTCAACGCCGCCGGCGCCCATTCCATCGTTCGCGCCGTGCAGCGCGTCAACGCGAGCCAGGCGCCTGGCAGCCAGGGCGCCGCGGGCTCGGGCGACGGCGTCGCGTCGGGGGTGCTGCGGCTAGAGCTGCGTGACTACATGGAAGACGAGGAGCTGGCGGCCGGGTTCATGGGGGACGGCGACTGGCAGCTCTACAACAGGCAGGACAAGGGGGAGGAATGAACCAGGACGTCAAGCTGTTTTGGGCATGGAGGGGGTGCGCTGAAAGCCGCGGTCGGAGCGCCACCATGAATATGCGACGCTCGAACATCTGCTCTTCGCGCTGATCGACGACGATCATGCCGCCGAAGTGATGCGCGCCTGCGGCGTCGCGACCGACGACCTGCAATCCGCCGTCGTCCATTATCTCGACACCGAACTCGACAGTTTGAAGGTCGAAGGGCACAGCGACCCCAGCCCCACCAGCGGCTTCCAGCGCGTCGTGGCCGAGGCGCTGGCCGTGCGGCGGCTGCTGCAGACCGGGCGCACGGCGCTGGTGGTGCTCCATACCGCGCGCTGTCGAGCGAAGGTGGCCCCTTGACCGCGTGCTGGCGGGAGGTGGCCGGTCAAGGAGCTGTCGATCAGCACGGCGGCCTTGACATTCAGGGCGTAGGTGCGTGTGGCTGGGCGATGCTCGCAGTGCGCAGGCTTATCGGCGTTGACCGTCGCGCTTTGCGTGGCGGTCAGCCGCTGCACCGCAGGTTTGAAGTACTCGAGGATCGCGCGCAGGTGCTCCGTGCATCGCGCGCCCCGGTGGCATTCGTCGATGACGATGTCACCTCCCTGTCAGCGCTTGCAAGCCCCGCCTCGCCCCTGCGTCATACATCCTTCCAACCGCCAGGCGTCGTGGTGTGCACCATTGAGAAGGCGCACGCCCTGGTGCAGCGCATGCTGGAGGACGACAGCCTCCACAACCTGGGCTGCGTCGTGGTGGACGAGCTGCACATGGTGGGGGTAGCTTGTGTCCGCCTGGCGGCATCAGGGTGTGCCTTAGCTCCGGCTCGGGGTTCAGAGGCCTCCCGGTGGCCGTGCACCCTGCGGCATGCGCGGCACGATTAGACCCGGCGTCGCCTGGCCACCAGCCGCGCGCCGGCGCTCGCGGTCGAGCGGCCCCAACTCGGCAAGCCTGGACGCGAAGACGTGGTTCACGACAATTATGGCCCGAACAATGCCGTGCTGGTGCTGGCGGGCGACGTCGATGTCGCCACAGCAAAGGCCAAGGTCCAGGAATGGTTCGCGCCACATCCCCCGCGGCCCCGCAGTGCAGATGCCCGCCGTTCCCGTCCCGACGCTGCCCGCACCCGCTCGTCGAAGGAAGTCAGGGACCTCGTCCCCGACGCGTCTCGCATGTGTGGCGGGGTCAGGAGCGAATCCGAGAGCAGGTGCGCGCACAAGCGTTTTTGTGCGTGCTTGGGTATGCACATGCTTGTTTGTGCACGTGCGCGCTCGCGCGCGCGTCTGCTGTGACTGCATGCGACTGAGGGTGCGTGCAACATTTTTCACTGTATGGCATGATAGCACTGTGTGTTAGTAAGAAGCTGCCGAATGGCTTTTGCAAATCCTCACAGCGCGGATGGAGGGCTATTACAGTTCCGCACTGAGCCTGAACCCGGCGAGCGACCCAAGTTCTCCCAATCTCTACGGCAGCGAGTTCGATGTTCAGCGCGCCTACGCATCGGAAACGTATGTGTTGTGGCTCTCTGGCTTGACGGGTACTTTGCGAGACCGACTACCGCCCGGTGCCCCTCGCTCACTACCTGGCGATGGGTCGCCTTGTCAGCTAGAATCGGGCCTGCATGTGGAGGTCATTGGTTGCTGGGGCGGCCCAACCCTCACTCGCGTCCCCTTGGGAGGGAGGCGGGTCCGCCCACCGCTAGTGATGCCTCATCGTTCGCCCGATCTGATACCGGGCCTCTTGACAAAGCATAACGTCTGTGCAACGTGCGGCCCGCTCATGATCTTGTTTTCGTGCGCTATCTGGGGCCGCAGGTCGGGCGTGAGCTGTTTGGCGAGGACGGCGCGGTGGCGCGCACGCTGGACGCGCCGCCCACCTGGCCGGACATGGACGCGCGCGACCACGAGAAGCGGGCCGGCGCGGTGGCGGCATGGCTGTGCCATGAGACGGTGCAGGGCGGCCACTCCGTCCTGATGTTCTGCAACAGCAAGAACGGCTGCCAGGTCGGATCGGCATGGAAGGAGGGCGCCCACGGCTCACACCAGAAGCAATGCCAATATTTGGACCTCGTTCCTGCCGACCATCACCGTTTGCATCGTGGCCCTATGGCGACGCAGTGGGTTGCTGAGCTTTGCGGCCCGTCGACCTGCCACAGCGACGAGCCTGCTGTGGAGCCGCAATTTCCTCGACCGCGCCGCGCGCGGTCATATGGACCTGCCGCGGCTCGAAGACGGCCATGTCGCGCTGCAAGTCCTCGCAAGCCCCGAGCGCCCGGGGCCCCTGTGCGAAGAGGCGGCGCGCGACGGCGCGGCGAGCAACCGGGAGTGGGCGGTGGCGGAGCTGGAGGTCTCGCACGTCAACAAGAGCGCGCAGGCTGAGACCAGGTGCGGCCGCCGCTTGCTGCATCGCCATCGCCTGACCACGCCGACCCTTGAGCAGCAGGTGCGTGGTGCAGAAAGCGAAGGTCGCGCCGGAATCGCCATGACGGCCCTGGTGTGCCTTGACAACGTTGTCGCCGCCGGCACTGTGTGGGTCGTGGTCGCCAGGTGGTGCCCAGGGGGTGGCGTTCCACCACGCGGACCTGACCTCAGAGCAGCGCTCCCTGGTGGAGAGGGCCTTCGCGTGCGGTGAGGCGCCGCGGCCCCTCGCGCTGTCCAGACGGCCTGACAGAGTGGCGGCGGAGACTGCTCGCAAGGGGCACCCCGCCCCCCTTCAGCCAGCGCTGGTTTCGCTGGCTTTCGGCCCTGGGGCTGGTGCGCTCTTTACCTTTGCCCTGCTTCGTTCAAAAATAAGCATACTTACTCATTCTACCTGCATTTCCCGTTCCTGATTGCTCCTTCCATCCTGGCGGCCGACTTTGCCAACCTGGCCGCCGGCGTGAACCTGCCGTGAGGCGCGTGGTGTTCCGCCAGAACTACATCGGCACCAAGCGACTGAACCCTGGACGCCACGCGGTGCCGACAGATGGATGGGCAGTAAATACATCGAGGCTTCGGCGGGTGGGCGTGGCGGCGTGTCCTGAGGCAGCTTCTCATAGTCCTTCTGCTCAGTCCTGGCACCCTGCCGCAAACACTAGGTGACTCCGGTTGGCTGCGCGCAGCGCCTCGTGGCGCTTGCGGTCTCTCGGCCGCGCATTTCGCGTGCCGCCATTAGCTCGCGGCCAGCTGCGCGAGGCCGGCCGTCGTGGCGTGCGTGATCGATTCTAGGGCGAGGCCATCCTGCTGGGCAACCTGACCAACAACATGGCGCTCATTCGGCTGGACGGGGGGATACCAGTAGCTTTGCGGCTCATAGTTTGGATTAGGCTTTTGTTACTACTTGTTGTTCGTATCCATGTACGGAAAGTACCTCCAAAATAGATGTACCACCGGGGTGAAAAGTTATGCCTGGACATGCTCCTCGTTCAGAGCCATCTGGGATCCCCGCGGTACCGGTGCTGACACTTCTCGTTTCACTCGCCGTCGCTACAACCCGGCAACACTCCCCTATGTGCGCAGCGACGCCGATCTCGACCGTTTTTACCGCTGGTGGGACGCCGTGCTCGATCATCTGGCGCGCCGGGGCTTGCGCCGACAACATCCACGAGGCGCTGGCGGTCGACGCGGTCAGCACCACGGCCGATGTGGAGCCTTGCAAGTGCGAGCAGCGCGGGGCGGTGTGCGGTGCCGCTCGCGGTGGGATGGCGGACGGCCGCGCATGGATTGAGCGCGGCAAGCACCCAACCTTATGTGTGGGGACCAGGACGGCGCCAGACCTTAGCCGGAAGGCTCCGAAGGCTAGTCGAGCGTGTCGGAAACGGTCAAGCAATCGGTAACGTTGTCAGTCTCACACACACACACACACACACACACACACACACGCACACACACACACGCACACACACACACACACACACACACACATGCACCCCTGCCCAGGTCGCAGCTTGCCACGGCGTGCAGCCCCGCTTCCCACTGTCAACAGCATGCCAGCGCGCGCACCAGTCGCTGTTCCACCACCGTGAAATCACTGCCCAGCGGATAATCGGGCAAGGTGTCATCCGCGCGTAGCGGCGCCAGCGCCTCGCGCAAGCGTCGTGGCGTGTTGCGTGGCCCAGGCCGCAGCGGCCCTCGCCCACATAGGCGCGGCCTGCCCGCGGCCACTCGCCGCCGAAAATTGCTCTCGAGCACCCATCTGGCGCATGCCAGCGACGTGTGGGAGGTCCTGGCGCTCGGCCGCGCGAGCGCCGGCACGGGCAGCGTGCTGGGCCCCGACCAGGCGCTGGCCCTCAAGGCGGAGCTGGACCGCGCGCGCGATGGCCTGAACCTGGAGTGCGACCGCACCTGCTGTACCTGGTGACGCCGCTGCCGGGGCCGGGCGACAAGCTGACAAACGAGCAGGGAAGTCGTGAGGCGGGCGGCCTTAGACGGGCGTTTCGGCGCGGTCAAGCGTGGCGGCGGGGTCGCGCGCAAAAATGTTGCGCAGCGGCAAATCAATCGGCCCAGGCGGATCCTCGAGTGGCATCCGTCCGCCG
>NNCB01000515.1:0-16894 GCA_002317545.1 Scenedesmus quadricauda | reverse complement strand
GGGGGTAAGGCAGAGAACCGCTGAAGATTTGGCGGCGGCGCCGCGAGCGGTGACGTTGAGGATGGCCTGGAGCAGGACCCCGAGCATGAGCTGCGCAGGCGCCGCGCCGTGTGGCGCTGTCGGGGTCAGCTACAGCCGCGCCAGCAAGCAGGTGGACGGCACGCGCTCAGGATATCACTGGGGCGGCGTGCTGCGGGCCGGCGGCGGTGATGGGCAGGCTCAAGTCGGCCTGGAAGCGTCGGTGGCGGCGCAGGAAGCTGCCGAGCAGCCGGTGGACGTCCGGGACGTGATCAAGGTGGTGCCGAAGGAGAGCCCCACGGGCCGCCTGGAAGACATGTCGGTGCACATGGCTTCATCTGCCAGCTGCACCTGGCCAACCATCACGGCCTGGAGCTCAAGTGCGGCGACGACCTGCGGACGCTGACTTCGTGGGCGTCCGCGGCGGCCGGAGGGTAGGCGCGCCGGGGGGATCAGGCATGGATAGCGTAGGGGGGTGCAGGATCGCAGTCGCCATGGTTCGGCACCGTCTCCGTTCCCAGGGCGGCTGGGAGCTTGTGAATCGCCGGGCAAGTGCGGCGCTGGAGCCTTTAATTCCTGGCAGATTATTTGCAACAGCGAGTAGCACAATCTCATGTAACGCGAGCCGGCAACATCGCTTGATGCCACTTTTGGTAGATGCCACGTTTTTGTGACTGGACAATGGCTGTGCTTGTCCATTACACTCACTGCTCCACCTGTTTGTGTGGCATCAAACAAAGAAGAATAGCATAACACAACTAGAAAGCAAGGCACTGAGAGGCCATCGTATCGTTGCAAATTACGGGCATAATCCGTTTGGGGCAACGCACTTCGCACAACCTACACCAGCGCAATCCGCAGCGCGTCAGCCAGGCGCTCTGGCGCGCTCACACTTTCGTAGTGCGCCCATACGGCACTCGTGACCGCACCGGCCGGCAGCTTCACAACAGCTCCTGCAGGCAGGGGCCAACACACCCACACAACACGAGTGGCGCTACCGGCGTCTAGCTTCTCTTTCGATTACGCAGATCAATACCACCTTCTCAAACTCAGCTTTTACGTGCAGCTCCATGCCTCAGCCGCTGGAACAGCGGCAGGCACAGCAGCCCGCCCTCGTGAGCGCCTTTGGCCAGGCCGCCGTCGCCGCCGCCTTCGCGCGTCAGGCGGCAGCGGTCCAGCACGAGCCGCTCACGGCTCGGCCCCGAGATCGGCATCGCAGGCCGGCAGCAAGCAGCCCAGCGCAGTGTCGTGGAAACCGCGGATATCGAATTTGTCGCCGAGCGCGGCCTTGGCCTTTTCGCGGATCGCGACCCAGCGTGTCTGCCCGACCATATAGCTCGTCGCCTGGCCCGGCCACACGCAATAGCGCTCGATTTCGGTGACGTTCGATCCTTCGGGGGTGCCGAGGCGTCGTTGTAATAGGCGATCGCCTTCTCGCGGCTCCAGCGATAATGGTGGAGCCGGTTAGGCGTCAGATTCTCGAGGGTGGGGTGGTTGGCAAGCGGCGCCAGGTCCAACTGGCGAGCTCGCTAGCTTGCAGTGCGGTCAGCTGGGGGCAAGAAAAGGAAGGCGTCGGGCTGTGGTGAGGTGTGGCAGCAGAACCCTGGCACGGCGAGCTCCCGCAGGTTGTGAAACATGGGGAGAGCGCCGCGGTCGATGTCCAGGCCACAGCGGTAGACGTCTCGGGTTTCCACATCCAGGGACTCGAGACTTGGCAAGACGGTATCCAGGCCGACGGGGCCGCAAGCGAACCAGTTGGCGGCCTACCTGCGTCAATGGTGTGCGCGATGGTGCCGCCCCAGTTCCGTGCAACGCACCGCCGATGGGCGGTGTGAGACGGGGCGGCTGCGGCGAGATTTCTAGATCTCAGCAATGAATGGCTTGGTCGGTCTAGTGCATGGGTCACAGAGATGTCATGCAGGATTTGCGCGCGTTGAGTCTCAAGCGCCGTCACGCAGGAGGCGCTGCCACCCTTCCTGATAGCTATCTTCGATCATCATGCTGCGACCCTCGCCACTAGAGCGTAGACGAAAGGCACGCCATGGCGACCCCCCTGGGGGCCGCCGCAGGCAGTTGCCTGACACTCGTCTGTGTCAAGCGTCAGGCTGGTGATGCCAGGCCGCTCCGGTCGCCGAACCAGCCCAGTCGTGCTCTTCCCAGTCAAGGATGCGGCTGGAACGTCCGTGCTCGATCACATGCAGCGTGCTCGCAGCGCCCGAGCGCGCCGCATCGGTCGCGCAGAAGCGCAGCACGAGCGCGAGGCTGGAGAAGCTCGGGCACGGTTTGGATTTGCCGGCAGGGCCTCAGCCGTGGTACGCAGTACAGGCAGGGTGCCGAGCCAAGGCCGCGCAGCAACACCATGATATGTGCGACGCAGCCGGCACGTCTGTTGATCCGGGCCTGCTCACCTCCAGTCCTCGAGGCTGAGGCGCGCCGGCAGGTCAGCGCGGGCAGCGCGGCAGCCAGCACGGCGGCTCCGAGCCCCTCCCCGCAGTCCATCTCCAAGTCCTGCAGCCGCGTCAGGGATGCCAGTGCCGCCGACGCGGCGGCGATATGCTGCGGTCGCAATGGTTCCGGCCGTACGCACGCCGGCTGAACACTTCTGGCGGCTGCCGAGCCCACGGTGCAGCAGCGGAAGCGCGGCGGTTGTGGTCTTGCGGCGGCCGACAATCGTCTCCACATCGGGCCAACCGCCGTTGCTGCAGTTGCTCATGCCGATCGGCGCTCGCGAACAGCGAACCTGCCGTCGTGACATTGCGCCGTCATGGCAGGCTGGCAAGCGCTGCCACGGCCACGCCATTGTCGTCGTCCAGTGTAAGTTCGTCTAAAGCCGGGAAGCGGGTCGCCAAGCGCGCCGCGGTTGGCGTCACAATGCCGCTGTCCCTGTCGACGAACACTCTCACATACCTGCGGCACTCATTGAAAGCGGCGCAAGACGACTGGCACGCGAAGCTGAAGCTGCGCCACGACTCCCGAATCAAACTGGACTTGATGGACTCAGTGATAGAACAGCCAGCGCCCGAATCCGTCTGCCACGGAAACTGGACCCTCTGGTGGTGGATGGGCAGCGCCGTCACGCCCGAAGACATCGACGGCACGAGATGGAGCAATTTGCCCAAGCGGGCCTGGGCGGCGTCAATATTATTCCTATTTACGGAGTTAAAGGTACGAAAAACAGTTTTTGCCCTTTCTGAGCGAGATTGGCCGCAATCCACCACCTGGTCAGGTGACTCTGCGCGCAGGTGACTCTGTTGATCTGTGACTGCAGTGCAAGTTCAGGAGTTGCATCGCATATGTCGATGTGTGCTGAGCTATGTTCCGCTAACAGAGCACAATCTTGTAGAATATTTAATTTGCTGTCATGATGTCAAGACTGACATTCGCGATTGCCCGTGCAAAGGTGATCGCTCCAACTCATCACAGCACTGCTTGTCTGTTGCGCACGATCGTGTTTTATCGCGGCGCATTTTATGATACAAAAGGTATTTTACAGAACTTAACTTGCAATTGGTACTATTGCTGTGGTTGCAACAATTTGAAAACCTAGTGTACGGTCGTTCAGCAACTCAAGGATATCGACAAGCCTGATACAAAAATTTAGGGTTGGGGAACACCTAGGGAAGCGATACATCAATGCCGTTATAAGCTCAAAGATATCATCTGGGGCGGCGTGCTGCGGGCCGGCGCCGGCGACGGCCAAGCGCCGTCGGTGCGGAAGCTGCGGGGGCGGCACAGGAAGCTGCCGAGCAGCCGGTGGACTTTCAAGGTGGTGCCGAAGGAGACCCCGCGAGCCGCCTGAAAGCATGTCTGTGCAATGTGCTTCATCTGCCTGCTGCACCTGGCAATCAGCACGGGCCAGGGGAGGGTAGGGGCGTCGCGGGGCTGCGCGGCCGGTGTGTCGCCGGTGTGCTGGTAGTGAGCTAGGCGATCGGGCCGTGCGCCATACCCGCGGTGATGCAGTTGGCGTTAAGAAGGTCGACGTGGGCTGCGGCGTTTACCGCGCGGCGAGTTCAAAAGCTTGGTGACGACAATGCTGTCGGCGACGAGCTAACCAAACTGACTAAACGGATTGCGGTGAATAAGTTTTTGATGAAAAAATATGAGTTCCCTGAGGTCGATGGCGAATGGGACTACCGCGTATTCCCTGACGACAGATAATCCGAACATATTTTTCCATGGAACGTCGGCCAACAATCGTCCATCATGCACGTTGCAAGCAAGCATGGGCCCTGGAGGCAAGGCAACAGCACGATCTGCACCAGCTCAATCGACACCAGCTCAAACCGCAGCACGCCACCGGGCAGTCGGCGCGCATGCTTTCGCAGTGCGGCCACACACCACTCGTGACCGCACCGGCCGGAGCTTCTCAACAGCTCCCGCAGGCAGGGCGGAACACAGCCACCATATACAAGCGGCTGCACCAGGGCGTCTATGCGCTCTTTCGCGATGGGCAGCCTGACAGGCCCCTCGTCCATCTCAGCCTCCACATGCAGCTCCATGTACCGCAGCCGCTCGAACAGCGGGAGGCACAGCAGCCCGCCCTCGCGCACGCTCTCAGGCAGGCCGCCGCCGCCGCGCGCGCGGGGCAGGCGGCAGGGGTTCAGCTCGAGCCAATTGGGGTCGGCCCCTGCTGGACGCCGTCGCGACAGCACGTGCCCAGGGCGCGCGTCGATGTCATCGGCCTGATCCTGCTCGTCGTGTCGGTCGGCGCGTCCGATCATGCTCGACACCGGGCGCAGCATGACTAGGCGGATCGACGGGATCGTCGGCCTCGCGCGGCCACAGCTTCCAGCCCTCTGACCTGGAACTCACGCGCCTCCAGGCCGGCAGGCTGCGCAGGATGGCGTCGTACGCGGGCACGCCCTCGACGTCCAGAGTGTCTGTTTGGGCCGCTCAGGGTCAGCTTCTCGAGGGTGGGGTGGTTGCGAGCGGCGTGAGGTCCGACATGGGCAGCTCGGTCACGACGAAGTAGCCAGGCTACGGCGCTTCAGGATATTCAACGCCTCGGGCTGTCGGGAGCTGTGGAAGCAGAAGCGGTTCCAGTGAGCTCCCGAGGTTCTGGAAGGATGGAAGCCAGTTTGCTTCGGGGTATGATGTCCAGGCCGAAGCGGTAGATACCCTCGTCGTCCACGGTAAGGGACTCGAGGCTGGGAAAACAAGAGTGAAGACCGACGGCGCCGCGGTAATACCGGAGGTCGGCATGGCCGTTTCTGTCAAACTCGACGACGATATGCGCGAGCGCATCCAAGCGCTGGCCGAGAGCAAGCAGCGTTCGGCGCACTGGATCATGCGCGAAGCCATCCGGGGTTATGTGGAGCGCGAGGAGGCTCGCCGTCGGTTCGATGAAGCTACGGTAGAAGCACTTGAGGAATTTGAGCAACGGGGCTTCATGCGGATGCATGCAAACACACACACACACACGCACGCATGCGCGCGTGCTGCACGCACAGGCACACGCACGCACACGCACGCACACACACACACACACGCGTGCACACACACGCGCAGGCAGATATCGTCGGCGCATCAAGCGAACATCCCAGACGACGGGCACGGAGAGCGCCGAATCGCTGCGTTCCACCTCCAGAACCTCGGCTGGTGACCCCCGGCAGCTCCAGGCCGCGGATATCCGGCCCAGTCGAGCATCTTTCCAGTCGAGGCTTGCCTTGCGGTCCCGCGCCTCTGACCACATACGGCCGAGCTGCAGCGCCTGCAGCCCGCGGCAGCCGGTGGCGCGGCGCTGCATCTGCGCAAGGCCGGCAAAGCTGCGGGCAAGGATGGAGGTGCCGAGCAGAGTGTCGCCGTGTACCATGCTTGGCGCAGACACGGGGTGACGGGCCTGGGCAGCACAGCGCCAGGCTCATGTGCGAATGCACCATCCCCGTCTGACGCCCCGAGCGTGCTCCGTCTCACCTCCAGTCCTCGTGGCTGAGGCGCGTCGGGAGGTCAGCGCGGGCAGCGCGGCAGCCAGCACTGCGGCGCGCGCCACTCCCCGCAATCGGATCGAAGTGCTCGCGGTGCGGCCGCCCGCGCCGCCCGTCGCGGCGGCGATCACCTGCGCTCGCTCGCTGGGCTATCCGGCGATCCGCTTCACCGTCGGTATCGAGGATTGATCACCACGGCGTCAGCAGCGGCAGCACGGCCATTGTGGTCGATACCGTGCCTCAGAAGTGCCTTCCGTGTGGGCACAGCCAGACAGGTTCGACATCAAATTTACTCCAGCCCCCGGTAATAGGGGCATGTTAAGCCGAAGGGGTATTCAGCCCGTTAATGAACGGCAGGAATCACGCAGCATTTAGCACCGGCAAGGTTATGAAATGCGACGGGTCGACGACGAGCAGCGACGCACCGTCATGTTCGATCATCGCATCGGCGACGCGCGCCCAGCCGGGAACAGCAGTACTTGTCCGCGGCACGAGTTCGAAGGCGGCAGATACGACCGGCACGCGACGCTGCAGCGGCGCACGGCGGTCGTCCAAACGCGACTTGGTGGACACAATGCATCTCGGCAGCGACCAAATCCCAGCTGCCACGGAGAGCAGATCGCGCCACGTCCATCGCGCGCTCGTCGCCCTCGACCCAGATACGGCGCATCAGGTCGAGATATTGAAGTTCATAATGGATGGAATCAGACAAGACACACTCCCGATTTTTCTCCGGGTAACACCAGAAACAAGATCTTTGATGTTTTTGCTCAATCTACCTTGTTCACCGCGACATGTGACTCACTGCCTGCAGTAAAATCAGAGTTGCATCGCGTTTGTTGATGTGTGCTGTGCTTTGTTGCGCTCACTGAGCTATATTCTTTGTGATCAGTCATTCTGTTGTCATGATGTCAAGACACACTGACCGATTGTCGCAGCACACCAGCCCGGGCTGGAGGTCGAGAGGGGCGACGACCTGCGCACGCCAGATCGCCATCTGGAGCGACTGCCTGTCCGCTCTGGCACTTGCTCTCATCCCACTGCTGTTCTGGCTCGGAGTCCTTTCGCTGTGGGTGCTACTGCCAGCGGTCGCACTGGTTGGGTGGTTGCGTGCGCCTGCCGATGGGCAAAGCGGCCCTGGTGCCTTTGCTGGCCTCGATTTGCAATAGCCAAGTGAGACAACGCTGTCAGCAAGATTGCAACGTGATCGATGCAACCTTTTGTAATATGCGAATCAGGTTTTTGTTACTTCAACTGTGCTTGTAAATCATACTTACAGGCTTCATTTGTTTTTATGCGCAAAAGGCATGACGATTGTCAGAATCCACCTCAAGTCTACCCAGCTCAAGCGCACATCATAAGGGTTGCAACAAAAGGCATGGAAAGCCCACGGTAACCTGCACAATCTACACAGGCTTGAACCGCAGCAGGCCGCCAGGGCACTGGGCGCATTGCTCTGATCCCGAATGCCGCGCACCCGCACGCCGGTGACGTCGCGCGCCGGCAGCTTCGCGACCAGCTCCCGGAGGCAGGGCGCAGACACCCACACGACACGAGCGGCGCCACCAGGGCCTCTATGCACTCTTGTGCTGTTGGCAGCCGGACACGTCCCTCCCCAATCTCAGCCTCAATGTGTAGCTCCATGTACCGCAGCCGCTGGAACGCGGCAAGCACCGCAGCCCGCACTCGTGAACGCCCTCGGCCAGGCCACCCCCGCCGCCGCCCGCGCGCGGCAGGCGGCGGGGTACAGCTCCAGCCGCTCCAGGGTCGGCCAGCTCAATCGCCAGGCGCGGCAGGACGAGCCCAGGGGCAGCGCGGCGCAGCGAATTCTCCACATCATACAACGCTCCTTGAGGCCGCGCGCCTGCCACGCTGCGAGCGACGCAGCAGCGCCGCACCCCACGCGACGGATCGTTGTGCCGGCACGGCCACAGGTTCCAGCCCTTGCCCTCGAGCGTCACGCTGCTCAGGCGCGGCAGGCTGCTCAGGATGACTCGCATGCGGGCAGGCTGGCGAGGTCCGCATCCTCCTCGTGGTAGCCGCTCAGGGTGAGCTTCTCGAGGGTGGGGTGGTTGGCGAGCGGCGCCAGGTCCGAGAAGGGGAGCTCCCGACGTGAACAGCCCGGTTAGTGGCCGCGAACGTATGCATCGCCGCGCACCGCCGCCGGAGGAGTGGCAGGCGAACGCAGTGCACATGATTGCTCATCAACACATAGGCATGAAGCTGGCAGTCGAACCCGGCAAGGGCCTGCCGCAGGCATTGCAGATACGGTTGGCGGTCATCGTCGTCCACGAAGCAAGGCAACCGGTTGGGAAGAGTGTGTGCAGGCCGATGTCCCCTCGGCAAACCAGTTGGCTGACAAGGTGACCTCGGTGTCGACGGATGCTCTTGCCCCAATCACTGGATGCCGCACCGGTGCGCAGGTTGAGCATGGGGCGGGGGCGTTGCGGTTGGGTTGACCCTAGTGTCCTTGGGCGCGATGAGGTGGATGCGCCCATGCAGGCGGCTCCCATTATTTGCGTGCGGTGCGCAGACCCAGGTATGAGTCATGCAGGTGGGCACGTGCTGATGCGTATGCGCATGCACGTAATGCTGCGCACACACATGCGCATGCACCCGCCATGATGCGCATGTCGAGGCACGAACCCTGGCCGAATTGCCATCGCGCTCTCGGCGCACGATCACGCCTTTACCAAGGACGAGCTCAAGGCCGCGGTCGCCGATTGCGATGTGTTCGTCCCGACTGTCACCGATGACATCCGCCACGTGCGGCCAGCGGCAGCGCGCAGCGCGCTGCAGCTCGCCGCGCAGGAGTGCAGCACGAGTGCGAGGCTCGCAAAGCGGCGGGCGCGGCATGGAGGTGCAAATGAGCGTCGGCCCATGCTACCATACACGCGAGAGATGCAGGGGGCCGAGTCCAGGCCCGGGCAACACAATGCCAGGCCGAAGTGCGAACGATGCCGGCCGATTGTCGACTTGGGCCCGCTCTGTCTCACCTCCAGTCCTCGAGATTGAGGCGCGTCAGGGAGGTCAGCGCGGGCAGCGCGGCAGCCAGCCGATGGCGCCGCGTCCCTCCCCGCAGTCATCTCCAAGTCCTGCAGCCTTGTCGGGACGTGACGCCGCCGACGCGGCCGCAATCTGCCGGGGCTCCCACTGGGTGAGGCCGATTCGCGGTGCAGGAGGCCATCCACTCCAACCCACGACGCCAGCGCGGGAGCACAGCCGCTGTGGCCGTCACAGCGCACTTGACGACCCTCTCCACCTTTGGGCACAGCCGCACGTTGCTGCAGCTCCTCATCCGCCAGGCCTTCGTAGTAGCCACCCTCTACTTGCCGCACGATGGCAGCGCGCCGTCTGGCAGGCAGCCGAGCGCTGCCACAACCACGCCCTTGTCGTCATCCAATGTCAGTTGCTCCAAAGCCGGAAAGCAGGTTGCCAAGCGCGCCATGCTTGGCACCACCACTCCGCTGTCCCTGTCAGCGTACAGTCTCACATGCCGGCGGCACGCGTAGGAAGCGGCGCAAGACGACTGGCACGCAAAGGTGAAGTGGCGCCACGACTCCCGATCCACACGCGACTTGATGGACCCCACAACAAAATCAGGCAGCTGGCCGAATCCCAGCTGCCACGGAGATGGATTGCCCATGTCGGCACCCGCGTTGGCAGCAGATCTAGCCCCCCGGTGGTCAAGAGTTGATATGGATGAAGCAACGAGCAACAGCAGCACGATGACCTCTTTCCACTTGGCATTGGTACGGCAAACACGATATTTTTTGACCATCGACCCTGTTTCCAACATCTTGCGGCATCGGATAAAATTCGGGTCTGTCGGTGCCAGTTCCGCGTTATGTGCTGCGATCTCGGTTGGGGTCATGGCGGAAGGCACTTTGGCAACAGGCGGGTTTTCCAGAGCGATGGCTCGCCATCAACGCCGCGGCATCGTGCCTGTTGCAATCCAGTTCATAGTCGGGATTTGCATGAGATTGCTGCTTCCAGCAGACACATCATCAAGATACGTAGAGTGTGGCACTTGGGGACAAGAGTGTGTGGTGCACCTTATAGAAGGTGCAAAGCTCAGACATCTCTGTGTCACTGACGGGTGGCATCAGCCTGCAAAGTGGCGGTCCACACGCGCTTGATCTGCTTGTGGCAAGCAGTCTGTGCTGTCGGCACTGTTCATGACTTAGGTAGTTGGATGTCAGTGTGCTGCCCTGGTTGCTGTGTATGTTGTTCGCAGATGTTCATGTTATTCTGTTGACCATTGGGCATCGTCGATGTGAGTTCGCCGCTTTGATGACAGGGTTGTAGTAAGACAGAGATGAAGTGATAATAAAAAATCATGGGCACTGGCCAAAAGGGTCCAAATCCTTACCGCAAGGCCGTGATTTCCGCCGATATTGTGCCAAAACGGAAGGGGTTACGTTTCGGTTCGCAACTTGTTATACGAGGATCACAGCCCGCCGTTGCGCTTGACGCCTCCACGCGCCAGCACCGCCGCCGCCGCCGCTGCCGCCGCTGCGACCGCCGCCGCCGCCGCCGTCGTCACCGCCGCAGCTTCCAGCGCCCTCGTCGCCCATGCCGCGCTGCGCTCCGGTCCCTCGCGGCACGTCGCCAGCTCATCGCCTACGGCTTCGCCAGGCTCGATCTTCGGCTGGCCGGCCAGGCGCAGCTCGTTCTCGCGTACGGCTTCGTTGAAACGATCACGCAGCAGGCCATCCATACTTCGGCCGCGCACCACTGCTGCGGCGTGCAGCTGCTCGATGACCTCGCTGCGGGCTGCCTAGCAGCCGGCCGCACAGGCAGATCCTCCGCGTCACTGGCGGTCTTCTAGCCGCATCATCAGTGGTGCTGTGTCATGGACTGCGGATCAGGTCCATCTGGAGTGGCGCCTTCGTCGACGGCTCCTGCTGATGCGGGTGGGTCATGGATGCGGCTGCCGGTCCCGCTGCTGTGCGCGCGCGACTGAGCGGTTTGTCGAGCCCCCGGACCTACGTTGCGCAATGGCACTGTCCGAAGATCCGGAGGAGAGCGTGTCGCGACACCAGCCGTGGTTCGACAGGACGCGGATGTCAAATGCCACTGTCGAACTAGAAATTCTGCACATTCCAAGTTGCCGACACCGACATGGGTCGGCCTTAACCCGACGGCCGCCGATTTCATGTGGTAAGCTGCCCAGGGGAGGGACCCTGTGTTCCAATGTGGTGGTGCTGCTTATCCAACGCATTGCACCGAGGCACTCCACAGCAGGCCGTGACCCCGACAACCTAAAGCTAATCGAATATTACGTTAGCTCTCGGTTAGCAACGGGAGGTATATCCGTTTCGGCTACGGAAACCGGTCCTCGCATATATTTTACTCCGTCGGTCTTCCAAGCGCCTGAAGGCGGAGTTGATTCACGTTTGGTTGCGGTAATGATGCCTTTTGAAAGCGGCTGCTTCAACCGGTTTACCAAGCAATAAAACAAGACGGGCCTCACGTGCATCGTGACTGTTGGAAGATGTGTTTCAGTCATACAGACATTTTTCTCGTTGATATTCAAATCAACGAGTTGTGGTCTGCGATTTTACGGGGCGTAATCCCAATGTCTTTTACGAATGCGTTGAACCCATCACCCTTGGACAAACATGACGCCGATCGCTATTAAGTACGTTACCACTGCTGCTCTACCCATGGATGCGGGCGTGAAAGGCAGCTACAACCGCGAGCCAAGAGCTGGTAGTGGCCGCAGTTTGCCGCGGCCGCGACTCCGTTTCGCGATCTCACATGCAAATTGACTGTACAGCTCAAACGTCGGGATGAGTCCCGCTTATGCAAACACGTCACACGTGCTTGCGATGTAGATGCCAAAGTCAACAAAGTCGCGGCAGCTCGTCAAGGCAGGAGGTCACGGCATTCCGCAGGAACCCCGCAGGCCAGTACCTGACAGCGTCCTCAAGCTTGTGCGCATATCACCATCAGGCCAGAACCTGAGTGTCCCGATGGATGCCTGATCCGAGTGGCAGCTCGCGGATGCGGGCTTCGGTAAGGTTGAGTACGGCCATGTGACATTCTCCTGCAAACACCGCGTCAGACACCGAACGGCCTCCGTCCTTGGTTGCCGCTGAATCGCTGCGTGCTGTGAATGTCGCGGTTTTACGTGCTTGCGAGAATGGCAAGTGTGTGACTCAGTGATGAGCGGCAACAGCCGATACCCGTACCAAGGCTTAAATGCTTTTGTGTGCCTACCGCAAGGCAGACGGTTGCCAACATACGCGCAACAGGCAGTTGTAAGGCATCGATATGAGTCAAGCTCCGTACGGTGCGTGTCGCCAGTAGCGAAATGTTCACGAGGGAAGTTCAAAGAACAAAGGGTCTGTTTTAGCTGCATTGCTCTATCATCTTGCAGGAGGGCAGCACAAACAGGCACAGCCACTGCAGCACACGGTACACAAACCAGGTGTGTTGCCCCACTCCTGCCGGGCGCTCAGCACCTCCGCAGGTGACCATGGTGGAGCACCCCCAGCCTGACAAGGGGCCGCTTGCATCGCACAGCCCCTGACACACCAGCCAGCAAACACACTCTGACCGGCCACGACTGGCCGTGGTCCACGGCGGCCTGGAGGCCTCGCGAGAAAACGGTCATAATCGCGTGCGCTCGACACGAGTCCGCCGCCGCCGAACGGATAGGGCGGAGGGCAGAATCGAGCTTGTCGCAGGATCAAGGGAATCAGCGCGCCGCCGAAGGGGCGCATAATTGCTCGGAAGCGCCCCCGTGACGTCCGTACGACTGTTCGGAGCGCAACCAGCCCGTCCTGCTGCATCGCGCGCGGACCGGTCGATGCGCCACCAGCCGCGCCTTGAGGAACGCGTCGAACGGCTGCCCCGACACGACCTCGATCAGCCGCCCCATCAGCGGTCGAGGCTGATCGAATAGCTCCATTTCGGGCCGGGTCGTCAGGAGGAGGATGCACGGCGGCCGGTTCGAGGGTGCTGCGCGCACCAGCAGAGGTGGCTTGGGACCAAGCCGCCAGCAGTGAGCAGGCACAGCAAAACGGCCGCAAGAGGCAAAGCGTGGAGGGCCGATCGGCACCAGAGCATACAGTGCTAGCCTGCTGGGCCTCACCGCTGATCACGAAGCCGTCCTGTCGCGGTCGGGGACCCCCTGGTCCGCCACGTCACGGATCGTATCCGCCAGGCCCCCGGTGTGGTTGACGATCGGGACGATGCCTGGGAGGGGAGCCTCAGGACGCGGTGGAGCGAGGATCCGGGCGTCTATCGGATCGCGGGGGGTCTGGGAAGCCAACGGAGTGAGGGCTGCCTACTCCGCAGTGGCTCGGGGTGCCGCATCTGTGGGGCACAGCGCAGCGCGCGGGCGGGGGCTGGCGCTTCGGCGGCACGACCTTGCTGACGCCGTTCACTGGTGTAGATGTACTGCGAGGACATGGGGGCTCCGGTAAGCGTTGCCGTGCCCACGCGCGGGGCGCGGGCCGTGGGATGGTCGGGAATCGCGCAATTATAGCGGTTCCCCCCATCGGGCCGGTTCGGCCAGGCGTCGCCGGACTTGCGCCCCGGCAGGGTTGCCCGCAGGATCAATGACCAGTGATCCGCCACAGCGGGTTGGGGCCAGCCCCTTAACCGCCTGCGCACAGAGGGGGAAGCCTGCGCGCTGCGAGCTGGACGCCCCCGAGGATCTGCTCCCGACTGCGATCGACCCCCGCTGCACCCATGTTCGTGTCGTGCAGGCAAACCCGCCGCGTGGCGTCCCAACTGTGCCCACCAGGTCATGTCGGCCGCCGCGTGATCCTGTGGTCGAGGCCCTCGTCATAGCGCAGCACGAGCCGCGCGTCGCCGCCGCGCCCGTACTCGCGCGCCATGTCCTCCCACTGGCGCTGCACCTCGGGCTCCGACGCAGTGCCGAGCACTACCGCCTGCGCGGTGTCGGTGCAACGGTTGCGCAGGGTGCGAGGGATGCAAACGTGACAGCAGGAACAGGATCGCCACGTCTGCAGCAACACGGGTGGCCAGGCAGCCCGATGGTGGCGCACAACCGCTTAGACCGCCTCGCAGACGGCTCGTCACTAATGCCCGCAGCTGTGCGCCGCGCGCAATGGCCGTCTTGATGCCGTGCAGGATCAGCGGCATCCCCCAGCACTGTAGCCGCGACACCACCGCCCGCAGCGGACGTCCTGGCTGCGCGGGCGCCTCTGCCGCCCAGGCCGCCGACGCGGCCGCAGCGCTGCCGTTGTGCGCGGCGGCCAGCACGGCGGCGCCACGGCATCACCGTCGAGGAAGAATCCGCGCGGGCAGCGCCAGCTCTTCCAGGAGCAGCCGCTTGACACCTCCTGGCCGCGGGGGCGGCCGCGGAGAAGCGGGCGGCAGGAAGGCGTCGTGCTCGGGGCTCCATGACTCGTGGTCGATGCCGTTGAGGACGCGGCGAACTTGTGGCGGTGCTGGGTCAGGATGGCCGCCGGATCAGGAGTTCGCGTGTGGAGAGTAAGGTCAACGCTCGTTATTCACGAGCATAATAGCTTGGATAGATGAGCCCCACGTATCAACAATGGAGGAGCCTGGTCCAGACGTTGAGGTGAGGTGTGTGCTGCCCGCCGAGTGCCACGGCCTCGCTGTTCAGCAACTCTCAGCGGCTGCCCCTGAGGTGCCCCTTGGGACGCGCCTGCGCGCCCATGCCAAACTCCGGGGTGAAGACCTCCCTCGCGTAGGTGGGGCTGACTGTTGTGGTCGGTCGCTGAAGACGACGGCGCCGCGCAGCAGGCTGCAGTCGTGCTGGCCGGGCGTGAAGCCGGGGCAGGCTGTCGTCCAGCAGGTGCACGCTGCCATCGGCGTCGATGCGGTACACGCCGTTGAACGCAAGTTCCTGGCGGCGAGTCGTTGCCGTCCTTCAGGCCGTACGGTGGATCGGTGAAGAACACCGCGCCATCGCTGCGAAGCACCACGTCGTTCGAGGCTGTTGAAGCGCTTGCCGTCGAAATGCGGCGGCTGGCGTGTCGTCTGGGACCAACGGGAGGCGGCTCACTTGGCCAGGAATCGGGGGAGAGCAGCCCGGAAAGCCTGCGCTCGCATCGATCGCACAAGGCTCGCATTGCTCGGTCACGGGGGGGGGGGCGTGATGTCGCTCCATTCGTATTGTGCGAGAGTGGGTCGGCCTTGACCGTTGATGCTTCATAGGCGAGCAATTCGCAAATATCGCTATCTTGCCTATGCGCTACCGCTGGTCGTCGGCGAGCCTGCACGGCACGGGCGTCGTGCGCGTCGCGGACCGCGAGCCCTCACGATGTTGTGGATGGTGAACACGCAGCGCGGCCGCGACAAGCCCCGGGCGCGGTACTCCTCCGCCAGCAACGGGGCCTGGGGAGGAGGGGAGGAGGAGGGCAGACGAGGGCACAGCGGAGCCGCCGTCGCTCGGCGCAAAGACGCCAAAGGTATCGGGCAAGTCGGTTGATTGTGGGGCATGGCATTTGCTGCAGCCGTTCGAAACATGTAGGCTGTGTTCGAAGACATGCCCTGGCCAGTCTGCAGGACCCACTGGACCTCAGACAGCGCGCGGCGGCGCGTGTGGCACACCACGGCGGCGCTCTGCCAGTCGTGCAGGTGTATGAAGTCGGGCTGCTTGCCGCTGACCGAGCCACTCCAGGGCGTCGCGGGTGAAGTTCATGAGGCTCCAGGTCATGGTAGGCGCCATGACCTGGTGAGGAGTTGGTTGAAGGCAGACGTGGAGGGGCCAAGGCTGGCAGGACAGCCGGCAGGGCCCTGGTGAAGCTCAACAGCGATCCGGATTCACGCACTGCGGTACAGGAGAGCATGCGACAGGAAATGGCCAAGGTGGACGCGTACGGTCTTGGCGTATTCATGCAGCAGGACCCGAACGTCGTGTGTCGTACCGCCCTGGCGAATATCCAGAACGCCACTGTTGATGAACTGCGCAAGGTCGTTGAAGACACCTACTGGAAGTATCGAGGTGAGAAAAAGAGATAAAGGGGTCAGGTTCATTTTCTGACATCAACAAGCCGTTCTCGGGTCCAGCAGGTAGCAGGCAGCCTGAGGGAGGGCGGGGGTGCGGACAACAGCGCAAGGGGAGAAGGGAGAGGGCGATGGCCGAAACTGGGGTGCGTCCTAGTCTCGCTGCACTTGCTGCTTACAGCCAGGGCGCAATCGTCAAACCTGCACGACGATCCCTGCGCGCGCGAGCTGCCATCGTCGTGGCGCACCCAACCTGATAGCCCGGCCTCGCCCGCACCCGTCGCCCCCGTTCTAGCAGCCCACGCCTCCGAGACGCCGCTCCAGACGCGCGTGGGCACGCTGGCTCCGCCGTATCGACGTTGATCACGCGCAGCACGCGCAGGTCAGTCAGCGCCGCATAGCTGCAGATGTCATACTTGGCAGCACCACCTCGCACAGGATGCCGCTGGGTGGCGGGAGGTTGGCGACAGGGAAGCGCGGGGTGTGCGACTTATACATGCACTTTGCCGTTCAGGCGTATGCCGGCAGGGCTGCAACCAGGGACCCGTTTCGCTTGAATCTCTCCATGCTCCACGCACAGTCGAGGCCATTGGTTTGAAGCTCGCCGGCGCCGCAAGCGCCGCTCGAAGACGGTTGGTGCCCAGCGCCCCTTCGAACGCCGCGCGCACGTCCTGCTGGTTCTTGCGGAATGCCGCCATCGACGCTTCCAGATATTGCGGCACCATCGATTGCATCTTGTCGCCGTACATCCCGATCAGGTGGCGCAGGAAGTTGACCGGCAACAGCGTCTCGCCGCGCGTTTCGGTGTCCATGATGATCTGTGTCAGCACATTGTGCGTGATGTCGTTTTTGTGTTTGCGTGTGTGCGTATGCATGTGTTGTGTGCGTGCGTGTGCTAGGCTGTGCACGTGTGTGTGCGTGTATGTGTATGTGCTGTCTTATGAAATAAGGAGCCAGCAATTATTCTTTTCTTCCTGCTATTCTGGTAGGATTGTGTG
>NNCB01000514.1:0-16897 GCA_002317545.1 Scenedesmus quadricauda | reverse complement strand
GCGGCGCGGCTACGACCTCGGCTGCGCCATTTCGTTCTTCCCCGCCAGAGCCCGGCCGCCAGCCGGCCTTCATTAGCAGCTGGAAAGCCACATCGGGTCCCCGAGGCCGCCTGCCACCGCCGTCACCGAAGCCACCGCCGCCACCGACTGGCCCGCCGCCGCCGCCGCCGTCGCGGCCGTCGGTGGCTTGTGCGGCTGCAGGGGCGCCGCGGGGCGCCTGGGAAGCGAGCTGCTTTTGGAGTCGCCGCTGTTTGGGCGGCTGACGTTGGTGATCGCCGTCCGCCGCGCCACCGCCCTTGCGCTTTGCCGGGGCGGCTGGCGGGTCGGCCCCTTCGACGTCAAAATACAGGGTGTCGCCCTTGATGAATCTGTGGAGGCGTCGAAGGGGTGGGTGGTCGTGGTGAGGGTGGCAGCATCTGCATGCACAGCGGGGCCAGCCGGCGCTGTGGATCCTGTGTTTGCGCAAGGCTTGCATGAACGAGCACCACTGTCAGCAACAACAGCCTCAGCACGCCAAGCGCGCCTGAGGCGTCTAGATCGACAGCATCCACGGCATTATGCATGATTATGTGCGTACGCGTGCGTTTAAGTGTTGTATACGAACCTTCCCGTGTTTGCCGACCAGATCCCCCAGCAGCCATAAATCGACGGGAGCTACCGTATCCTATGAAGGAATCAATGGTTTGTGTGAGAATGGCAGTCCTGGCAAGATTTTCGCATGTCGATCTATTGTATCCTGGCCTAAACACGGCTGGCAGCTAGCCAAGCACTGTGCGCTGATATGAAGCAGCGGGTGATCAGCTGGATCGTCTTAGGTTGCCCGAAGCTCCGCGCGTTGCCTTCGCACATCTTCAGCGGCAAGGTGTTCGCTGCCGACCTACTTGTTCTAATACAGCCATCAACAGCCGCTCGAGCCGCTGGATACGCACAGTGTCATTTTAGCAGGAGTCTTGCTGTAGGCACGCGATGCTCAGCTGCAGGTGCAGCCCTGGTCGGCGGGACGGAAGCTGCCTGCGCGCTCGAGCTGTTTGTCGCGACAGCTTGACATTGACCAGTTGACAATGCTGCAGCAGCAGATCGATTCTCTTTGAGAGGGTGAAGTGCAGTTATTCCAAGGCCCCCGATCGTCACGTTCGGGCTTGCCTCGAGGGACCTGCACTTTGCGAGGCCGCAGGACGGGGCCCCTCGGCTCAAGCACGGCAAGGTGTGGCCAATGATTGTGGTCAGCTGTTGCGTGCCACTCAGTGAACCACACTCATCGCCAGGCTGCTCACGGTCGCTACGACTGTTTCTGCACTACGGAACCGATCGCACTTAAAGGCTACCCACGCAGAAGTCGCGGAGTTTTCCAACGGCCGGGTGCTGCCAATCGAACAGGGTGAACTGGCTCTCGAACAAGGTCGCATTCCGGTGCGTGAAAGGCTCCGGATTTGCATACCTGTCGCCTTGGGCCTCACAATCCAGGAAGAAGCCGCGTAGCGCAGAGTTCAGCGCCGAACTGTCGTCCAGCTGTACTGTGACGATGGGCACGGCGAAGGCGGTGATGACAGTGGCGGACATGAAGGTATGTGCTAACCACCCAGACGGAGCGCACCAGGCTTCTGACGCATGAGCGCATGACGCACGACGCGACCTCAGCTGCGGCAGGGTCAGAAGCCTGCGCCACGTCAGCCCTTTCGTTCATGGTCGTCAGCTCCGAGGAGAGGGACTGATACTCCAATGGCGCGCGGAAGCAGCCCGCAGCGGCAGCACAATAGCAGCATGTGCAGGGCCGTCGCCGGCCGGAGCAACTGGGTGCGCAGCAGGAGTGGGCGGTGGGGCGGCGACTAGGGCGGCTGCAGCAGCATGTGGGGTGGCGGCAGCGGCGGGAGCGGCGCCAGGAGTAGAGCCAGCCGCGACACCAAGACCGGTAGGGGCGGGAGCGGCACCTGTAGCAGAGTTCGCATGGGCGGCAGTGGCGGCGGCGGCAGCTGCAGCAGTGTCGGAAGCAGCACCAGCAGCAGCGGCAGCTGCGATCGCAGCGTGCTCAGAATCAGCGAAACATTGCTAGGCTTGAAGGCCTTACAGGTGGGCAGGCGTAAGGGTGGTCTCGATCGATCTTCGTGTTACTGGTCAATAGTTTTAATCATCTGCAGCTTCAGTTCCGTTGTAAGTTTAATATTGACCTCTTGACCTTGTATTTATTGATGTCCAGCTCCATAATGTCTTTACACATTTCCTGGCTTGCCATTTGCCGTTTTGCAGCTGTGTCCAGTTCAAGAAGTTGCAGAGACGTCGCACCAGCAACAGCAGCGGAACAGCAGCAGCGGCATCAACAGCGTCAGCAGCAGGATCAACGCCAGGTACAGCACCGGCAGGAAGTGCGAGCTGAGCACCAGCACGATCACGATCGCATAGGCCACCAGCCGGCCCTTGAGGATGCGGATCGGGTCGGCAGCGCAGGGCAAGGCGTTGAATTGGCAGCTTCTGCCGGGTTTCCCAATGACCGCGATCAGCTTGCGGACCATGTGATATCTGCTGCAGTTTGAGAAGGGGTGGCCCCTGCGTGCGCCTGGCACCATCTTGCAGCCCGTGGCTTGGGCCGCATCACGTGCACAGGCCCCGCGCAAGGAGGAGCAGCAGCTGCAGCTCCTCAAGGACGGCTACTGGTTAATACGATGGGCCAGCAAACGCCGCCGGCATCGTCCTGCGCGAACAGCGCCTGCAGGGTGCAGGCGTCGTCGAGGCAGCGGTGGTTGTCGTGCGCAGAGGCCTGCGCGGTGAAGCCAAGGGCCAGTGCAGTGGCCAGGGACAGGGCGGTCTTGTTCAGCTTCAACAGCGTTCTCCGGTTCAAAACGTGGGTGCGTCGCTGCGAGCGGCGCGCACGGGACTCCTCAGGATACCCACCCCGCCCTCGCCGGACCCGTGCCCGCGAAACCGAACGGTCTTGTAAGCTGAGGAGGCTTTCGCAAGTGTGCGCGTTTCTCTTGCTGGGTGTCGTGGGCTCGATGGATCAACGGCTAGGGGGCTCGGGCACCTAAACCTATTGCGATGCCGCCTTTTTAAGGGCCAGTATATCTATGACACGCAGCACCCTGTTGGACGACTTGCAGTCATCGAAATAACACAGCAGTAGTTGTCCACACATGTCAGCAACCTGCCAGCCAAAATCCATCTGAATACCTCCCTCCTTCGCATAATTTGATGCTTTGGTGTGCCTCTCTGGCAGGTGCAAAACTTCACATCATCGTCCCAGGCCCGTGTCGCTATTTCCAACCAACGTATTTCGATTACGGACGGACAGATCTTCCTGGAAAGTAACCTCTTCAACGCCGGTATTCGTCCGGCCATCAACGTGGGTATTTCGGTATCAGTGTCTTTGAGTGTAACCCTGTCTGGCCGCATGGGAGAGGCGATGCGTCGCGATCTCTGGCACGTGCGGCTGGCAATTGGCCGTTGGTGGAGTGTGAAGCAGGCTGTGACACGCCCTGTTGAAGATCAATGAACCGGTTACCCATCTAGGAGGCTTGTCTGACTTCAGCACTGAAAACCGCTCCACAGCCCAGTTCTTGCGCGCGCCTTCTGAGATGGTGGGCTCTTCCTCTTGGCGCCCTGGTGGTCGGCTTCGTGTAGTAGAGCAGTGCTCCAGTTGCCGTCGTGGTCTTCTACCAGCGCGTTCTCGTCTAGACCCAGTCGCACTGATTCTCCTACGTGCCATCCGCGTTTCGCCCTGCTGCCATTTCAAGCCTCTCAAGGCCAGTAAGTATGTCGTCCGGGCTTTTTCAAGGGTCTAGATCCTGACCAGCCGCTTGAGGAGTGAAGCCGTTCCTTGAACATGTTGCCTGCTTGCCAGGGCTGGCCTGCCAGGACGCCATGGTCGCCACAGATGACGCAATGCAGATGGCCAAGGCCGGGACGCGTGTCAAGATCACGTTTCATTGGTCGTGTAATCTCCTGCCCGGAACATACTTCCTCAATGCTGGTTGCAACGGACACTGAACTCGACGCGAGGTTTGCCCGTGATGACGTTCCCAGCCGTGGGCGATGCGTTTCGGTGTTGAAGATCTGGACGCGCATTGCCAGGCGCGGAGGTACCGTAGCAGGGCGTGGCTTGAGCGACCGTATTGGCGCCCATCGTGACGTCGATCTTCGTTCATGCATCAGCAACAGCACCGCTCCACGGAACACTGCCTACAAGACAACTTTTTCTAAAAATACGATCAATGTAGATTTTGGTCCTCTTTTTGCAGCAGGTCTTCGGACTCGTGGACGCGCGCGGAGGCCTGGCCTTCCTCCTAGCCCATCGCTTCCCGGAGGCTGCGCTCCAGTGCCAATGACGGGTTCGTTTCCACCTACCGCTGCGGGGCAGTGCCGGGTTGGGTGCGAAGGCACCTGGACCGGCTTCCCTTTTCATCCCGCGGCTTGCGGCCGCGGGAACCGACGGCCACAACATAGTGGGGTGTCATGGAATCGTCAACACGAATATGTCACGCGCGCGCTGAAGCGGTCGTTCTCGAAGAACGGGCTGATGTTGTACTGGTTCTTCGAGGTCCACGGCATCGGGTCGCCATTGCTGGCTTCCGCGTCCGAGTAGGTGTAGTTGGCCAGGATGCCCAGGCCGCCCCACAGGGTCTGCTGGTAGTTGAACGACGCGCCGCGGATCTTGGCCTCGCCCGCGCACCACCCGTTGGCGGTGGCACCTCTGAGTGTCCTGCCGCCTGCTGCTGTCCTGCGCGCTCCGTTCACGTGTGTCCGGGACCACATCCAGTCTCGTACTGACCCTTCCCGCTGACCACGTACTTTGCCTCCGGTTTTTGCCCAGTCCGCAAACAGTTTCCCCGATACCCCGGTACTTTTTTGTCATGCCCTCGCCCATCAACCCCTGGCAATGATGGAGAGGTTTTTCTCGATGCTGATGCTGTCAATATCGCCCACGGCGATTTCCGCCTCGAAGGCTTTCTCAAGTACCTCCCGGGCGCTCGGCGTTGCGCGGGTCGATGGTAAAACAGATGGAGTGCTCGGAAGGCGCCTGCGAGATCAGGATCACGCTTTGTTTCGCGCACGCACGTCCCTCCGCGCAGTGCGCGCCCGTCACGGCTTGACTAGATGCTCCAGGGGTCGCCAGGCCGATAATGGATCGTCTCGCGCGCTTTTAGCCCCGCCATGAGTCGGTTGACACAAGGTGCGCACTGCGATGAACATGCAGGGCCATGGCGCCGGCGGCGGCTGCTTTGACAGATTACGCCGTATCGATCGAGAATGTTCCGGGGCATTAGTTCTGCGAATCTGGTGCTGCCCGACCATGCCGTGCTCATCGGCGCAGCAGCAACCACGGGCAAATCCTCGTCTTGGAAGCAATAGATCTCTGCGCTGACAGGCATTGACAGAGCTGTCGCTTTCGCGAGCTGTGTTCTTTCTGGTACCACCTCAGGTTGCCCACAACTGTGCACCCTCCCATTGGTTGCAATGCGATGCACCACCTGCTCAGGACCCCACCACGCTGCAGATGGCTGCGGCGTGGCCACCGTCGCCCTGGTCAACAATCCGCCCAATGACCTGGCAGCCCTCGAGCCCAAGCTCAACGCCGTCGCCGCCCAGGCTAGCTCGGTGTCATCTGCACAGGCCGCAAACAACCAGACCGCAGGCTGCGTGCCGAGATGATGCACTCCGTGCGGCAATCGAGGCGTTCAAAGGCAACTCGAGGACGCGTTGCTGCGCTCACCGCCCAAGTGCAGCAGCTCAAGGGCAACGCGGCCAGTTCCACCGACTCAGCCGTCGTCAGCAGATCGCCGCCCTCGCAGCAGCTGACACGCGCCCGCCCACGAAGCTGGCCTTGCTGGATCGGCATCCCGACCGCGGCCCAACATCTGCGCCTGAATGCCACCCTGGTCATGCCGTTGAATCGCGCGGAGGCGGACGAGGACGGCAATATCCGGCCGCCACCGGTCGAGCTGTATAAGTCCGCAGCCACCAGAGGGGCGGCGGACATCGCGTCGGTCAACGCCAGACTGACCGGCCTGGCAGCCAGTGGCCAACGTGTCTGGTACCGCTTCAGCATCTACGCAAAAACCGCCGTCCTGGTCAACCTCATCGCGGTCACACTGGGGCGTGTCCCTGCGGCGCAGACCGCGCTTAAGGGTGGTGCTCTACCGAGAGTCTGATACTCTCGGGACGGAAACCTTGGCGGCCGGTCGGCGCCGATGCCCTGTGCAGCGCCTCGACGTTCCGGCCCGCCGGGCTGGCGCAGGCGCGTGCGTTCGGTACGATATCTGCAGCCGATCAGATTTCTCATTTCCCCGCGCTGGAAAAGGTTCCCATCGGCCCCTCTGTTGAGTTTATCGAGCGGCGACGATCCTGTGCCAGCAGCTTCACAACCCTGCTAGGCGCTAGATCCCACACTGGTCAGATCGGCCTTCATGGGTGCTACTAATTGGGGGATACAGGGCTTGAAGTTTATGGTTACGTTGTTAACGGCCTCAAATGCATGGCTTCATAAATCCACTCCAGCTGTGGCGTCTTCCGACATCACCTAATAGATAAAAGTTGGAAATTTTGGTTCGTATAACTTCCCTCATTGAACTCACCATGCTGCTACACGCTATCGCTGAGGCTACGTGCACAGCCACCAGGCAGAAGTAGCAGCTTGCGAAAAATCCCTCGCGGTGAGCGCACATGCACACCACCCCGAAAGCAAGTGGATTTGGCCTCAGTGGCGTGCAACACGTGTGCGCACAGCATTCACGCGTGTCGCAGAGCACAGTGTCGCGGCCGACACAGCCGGTGCCCGGCTCGCGCCGCACCGCGGGTCGCGTGTGCCGCGGACCGACTGCCGGGTTGGCGGTTGCGGGTGGCAGCGGCCACGACGTGGAGATGCATGCTGGGTTTCCTGCCCGCTGCCCACGTGTGTTTGGACGTGGATCGGCGCTGGCGTGCTCTTCGAAGTGCGCCTGACTCGCTGGCGCGGCGTGCTGCTGTCCACAATGTAAACGGGTGCGACCATGTGCGGCTTGCTGGCTTGGCTGGCCAGCCGAACCTTTGCTCAATCGTAGTCTGGGTATGGCCGTTGGTGACTACACTGCTGCTCTTCTCCGTGCTTTCGCTTTACTCCTGGCCATGCCCCTAAGTACCCTGGCCCAAACCATGTACTTTGGCGACGAGTCCCGGCTGGGACGGCCGTACTCCAAAGACCCGCACGTCGTGGCTTTTCAGGGCAGGTACCTGATGTACTATCTATATGAGTTCGGGTGAACAGCAACAGAACGAGGCCGTTACGCCTCACACATCGAATCGATGTGAAAGCCGGGACCAGCCGCGAGGGCGCCCGGCTGGGCGGCAAGCAGAGCAAGCGTGGGCGAAGGGGCACCTGCCCCGTGGCGCTCCGCTGCCTGCAGGGGCACAAGGCGACGGTGCAAGGGTCCCAACTGTCGGCCAACTACATGCGGTCCTGGCATGGAGACCACAGCTGGAAGATTCTAGACGCCATCATCGTGGGATTCATCAGCCACCGGCCCTTCGACGCCACCACGCTGGAGGCCATGCCCTCCGGCCACGCTCGCGCCTCCGCCACCTCCCCAGCCGCACACGCACGCCGCAGGCGCCGGTAGCTCGTTTCGACAAACCGGTGGCTGTTCTCTGCCCCCGCTGTCGCCGCCTGGACGGCCCTGCACCCTGCATCGATCCGTGCCGCAGGCAGCCCCAGCGCGCCGGCCGCGCGCTCAACCTCGGAAAACGCGCGCGTGGCCGCCTCGGACGCGGCGGGGCTATCTGAGGTCGGGGGCGGAGCGATTTCCCGGAGTCCGAGGAACGACAGCTGGTGGGCAATCGCGGGCTGCATCGGGCCCGCCGCATCGCGCTCTCTCACACCCCTGCCGCAGGAGCTGGTCCTGCGGCTTACAGGCAGCGCGGTGGCAGCGCCACAGGCGGCGCGGCCGCTGCTGCCGGGCGCTGACATCTTTGCTGCATCGACATCCAAAACAAGCAGCAGCAGCAGCTGCTGCTGCTGCTGTTGCTGCTGCTGAGCCGCGCGTACAACTGGGTTGCTTTCCACCACACGCTGCTGCGGCTCTGCCGGCCGCGGCCGCCCCTCCTGCCGCACCTCTTTCGCGGCACTGACGCCTAATACCGCCGGGGCCCGCTCACCGCCGGTGAGCAGCGCGCTGCTGGCCGCAGCGCGCGCCCGCGAGCGATGCCTCAAGCTTGCAAATTGTGCCGGAATCCTGCAGGATAGAAGATAGGTCAGTTGCTCATGCCATAGCATCACTGCCTTCGGCCCCACGCTCATCAGTAGCGGCTCCTCATTCATAACCTTCCAACGACTGCCAGCCAGCTGCTTGACGACTGGCCAGCCCGACTCAAGCCGGGCCCGCTTGATCCTGTCCTTGAGGGGCATCGTCATGTAAGCCAGCTTATCGGCGCAGCCTGCAAGCGTGCTTGCATGCCCAGAGGCCCGCCGCGATCACGTGTGATGAATCGATTTTGCTGTGGAAGCGCGGCGCTCAGGCGTGGCCGTCGACCTGCAGTTGCAGGCTGACGGCAAGGGCTACGGGGCTGCCGGGAAAGCAGGCGCTGACGAGGCACTTGGGGTCTGGGAAGCCTTGCAGGCACCCCGCCGTCCATTCTCAAAGTTGTTGCCTGGGTGTTGGTGAGTGGTTGGGAGGCGGCCGAGTATGGGCGCAACTTGACAGCAGAGGCAAGCAAGCCGTGATCAACCGTGGTGGTGCGCTTTCTGTGTGAGCGCATGCGATGAGCGTAAGCGCGGCGAAACGCGCGCTCGGCCAACTCGATATCGGCCATATAGCCATAGGCACCCTCGGCCTGTGCCAATGCAAAACCAATCCGCCCCACAGCTGTCGCCGCTGTTGCGCACCCCCGCCTGCGCTCCTGTTCCAACAGACGTCCGGCTTCTTCAAGACGCTCGGGTTGGCCGGAGGTCGCTTCCATATGGATACGCCCCAGCCGCCCGATGACGGCATCGTCGCTGCCGTCTCATTAGCCTGCGCGACTTGCCACCGCTGGTGGCCCCAGCGCCAAGCTGCTGCTGCTGCGCTGCTGCGGCTGCTGCTGCCGCCGCGCCGCGGCGCCACCCTCGGGGCCGCCATGGCCGCTGCGCGTCCGCGGAGCCGCGGCGCTGGGCAAGAGCGGCGCCGCCGCTTGAAATGATTGCGAGGTCGCGGGGGGGGGGGGTTCGTCGACACCCTGCGCGATGTGCGCCGACTGGCCGTGCAGATTATTTTCGAAACGGAAGCTTTCCCAGTGAAAGCCCGACTGCTCGTAACCGATTTCGCGCACCGTGCGCCGCACCGTTGCTTCGATTTCCTCCAACGCGCCCGGCGCCCAGGCGTCGTTCTCGAACACGCCCTTGCAGCGGATTTCACCCGCGAGCACCACCAGCTGCGTCGTGGTCAGCGTTTCACACTGCCACCTCCTCTAGGATGAGCTGCGGCTGCGGCCGCTGCTGCTGCTGCTGCTGCTGCTGCTGTTGTCGCTGCTGCTGCCGCTGCTGCTGCTACTGCTGCCGCTGCCGCTGCTGCTGGTGCTGCTGCAGCTGCTGCGGCACACGCCCAACCGTGCCGCTCTCCACAACCCGCGGCTGCGGCTCCGCCGGCCGCGGCCGCCCCTCCTGCCCTCCCTCTATCCCTCCGCCGGCGCCCAACACAGCCGCGGCTCGCTCGCCGTTGGTGAAAAGTCCGCGGCTGGCCGCAGCGCGCGCCGCTCATACTCGCGCGAGGTGGCCAGAATCCTGCAGGCTCGCCATGCCATCGTCCAGCACCGCCGGCGTGCCCGGGCCTGGCCTGCCCATGAGCCGTAAGGCTGCGGCGTCGCAGCCGGCGAGCGCCTTGAAGCCCGAGGCCCCCCGCGATTCCGTGTCAGAATTGATGTTGCTGAGGAAGCGCGGCATCCGGCTGCCGCCACGTCCAGGTGTAGGCGACGTCCTGGGGAAGGCGCGCCACGAAACTAGTCAACCGATCCGGCTAAAACTAAAATTATGATGGAAGGCTTCGTTGGTATTCACCCGACAATCAAAAAAGTGGGTTTTCAGGAGCGGGGTAAAATCCGGGTGTACCTGGAGGACGGCTGAGATGGGCTGTCAGTGGTCGGTGATGTTTGCGTTCTATCAGAGCGCATGCGTGAGCCTGGGAGATCGAAGCGCAGGCCCCCCATTTGGAGACCCTCACCGTGCGCCACACGCAGGCTGCCGATGCTGGCTGGGCCGGCAGCAGCACTGCCGCCGCCGCTGCGCCGCCTGCCGCCACTGCCTGCCTCAGCGGCGTCGCTGCTGCCGCCTCGTCAATGCGGCCGGTCAACCGCTCGTCCCAAGCTCTGTGCCGCCCGAAGCGCCTGAGGACTCGTCATTGCTGCCAACACGACCGCCGCCGGCCCGCACTCGCTGGGTCGCAGTGAACAAGGGCCGCTGCTCCGCCACGCCGCATCGCCGCCATCGGGGCCGCCGCGTCCGCGACGCGTCCGCCACGCCGCGGCGCCGCGCGCGCGCATCGCTGGCGCATGCGAGGGTAGGGGTTTCATGGCGGCGTCTGGTGGCGCGGCAGGGCGGCAGCAGGTTGTCCACTGCCACGGTACTCATCGACGAGCCCTGCAGCAACGGCTGCAAGTTGCCAACCCATGCTGAGGCTGACATTTTTCCCAGATCAAAAATGTGTCTGCTCTCTGCTGTCGTGGCTGTGTCCATCCTGCGATGTCATGCAGCTGGCCAAGCACAGTCGGCATGCCATTGAGCAGCAGTTGCTCTACCGTTATTAAATAGCCCGAAGCTCCGCGAGTGGCCCTCGGCAATCTACAGCCGCACGTGTTCGGTCCGACCTACTTGTTTCCCTCGGGCGAAAGCCGCCCGAGCCGCTCAAAGACGGTGCATCCAGCAGGAGTCTTGAAGTAGGCAGCATGCCGGCTGCTCAGCTGCGGCGCAGCACTGGTCGGCGGTGCTGACAGCGCTAGCCTGCACAGCTCGAGCTGCTTCAGTATGTCACGACAGGTTGGCATTGAGTAAAGAACTGGCCCTGCGGCAGCAACTCATCAATAATATCAACCTCGAGATCAAGACGATTGGCAAGGATCACTCGACATGAACGCAGTGAATGGCTGAACGGCAAAGCTGGCATACAGAATGGAATAGTGCCCGTTGTGGTCATGCTGTTGCGGCTACCAGTGAACCGCACACCACTCTCAGACTGCCCACACTCCCAACAACTGTTTGTGCACAGCCGAACCAAGACCGCACCACAAGGAGCTCAACGGCGCTGGGTGCCGCCAAGTGCATGCCGCTCGGAGCTCTGCCATCGTCATGGCTGTCGGCAGGAAATAGTCGCGGTGCCGCACCGTCTGCACCAACGCAAAGGTCGCGTAGAGGATCAGCGACACGACCGCGACAAAACCGAGCTGCGTCGCCGAATAGAAGGGACCCGGGATGCTCGACGTGAAATTGGGAAGGACCAGCGTCACGACCGTGAGCACGGTCAGCGTCGCGAGCGCGGCGCCGATCCCGGTACGCTGGAAGCGTTGCTCATGATGCCGGATGCCGTACAGGCATAACCCCAGTCAGGAGGTTCAGGACTCACCATCACCGCCGCGAACACCGTGTCAGCTCGCGAGCGAGACTTGATCCTTCACGGCGCGCAGAAGCGGCCAGCAGCAACAGCACCTCGCTGAATATCAGGCCGCGCAAGCGGACGCGACGGTTTCCGCTGGGAAGGCGAGGGCGTGGTACGGCGGCGACAGCAGCAACTGACTTGGTGGCAGCAGGGCGAGCGGCGCCAGGTGTAGGGCCAGCCGCGACATCAAGGCTGGCAGGGGCGGGAGCGGCAGCTGTAGCGGGTTTGCTGGTGTGGCAGTGGCTTCTCCCGCAGTTGCGGCAGTGTCAGCTTGATCCGCGTGCTTCGGGCTTCACGAAACCTTGCAGGCTTCAGGCCTCACATGTCGGCAGACAGTCAATATTTACGATGGTACATCCGGCCGCGGACAATAACAAAGGCACGAATATGAGTGTTGGCGTTCGCACAAATCCCCCTGGATTCATGCGCAACGCTATCATGGTCCGGCTGATTTTCCTAACCGCTACGGATCAGAAATCCACATCCTCATAATATTTGGGTGGTGTCACAATCTCCATCCGCTGCAGCAACGATATCGTGCATTAGCAACAGCAGCGGCAGCGGCTCCAGCAGCAGCAGCAGCAGCAGCAGCAGCAGCAGCAGCACAGCAGCAGCAGCAGCAGCATTATACTGTACATGAGGACTAGCAGCGCCGCTGCGACAGCAGCAGGGGCAGCAGCATACAACTGGAGGGCGTACACGCACAGTGGCGGCAGCAGCAGGGCAAGGTGTTGCCTTGGCAGGTTCTGCCGGGTTTCCCAGTGACCGCGATCAGCTTGCGGTCCGTGTGATACTGCTGCAGTTTGAGAAGGGGTGGCCCCTGCGTGCGCCTGGCACCATCTTGCTGCCCGTGACTGCCGCATCACGGCACAGGTCCCGCGCAGGGAGGTGCAGCTGCTGCAGCTCCTCAAGGATGGCGACGGGTTCTCGTGGGCCAGCAAACAGCACGGCCTGGCAAGCAGCTGGCGGCAGCCTTCAATGACGTGCAGGACGACGGCGAGGGCTGTGCAGCAGAGTGGCGCCATGGCCATCGCATCGGTGGGCGCCGCTGCTGGGCTTGTGACCCCCGCCATCTTCTCAGCCCGGACACCTCTGTCCATCACTCAGGTGTGCGAGGACGGCCGAGGGCACTCGGGTGTCCACGCGGACAAGGACCCCACGAAAGCGTCGGCTGGCAGGTTGGGAGGCTTTCGAAGCGTGCGCACGGCTTTGTGGGTGTCCTGGAGTCGGTGGAGCAACGGCAAGGGGGCTCGGGCATCTTAAACCTTACGGCGATGCCTGGAAGCATTTAAGAGAACTGGTTTACAAGCAGCACCCTTATAAATGGATGACGATAGGTAAAGAACTGTCGCATATCGAAACGGCGCAATTGGAAGATAGAAAGCATTTGTAAAGCATTTTTTAGAAAACACTATAACCCCCTGAACGCGATTATGTGTGTGGCGGGAAATGTGGATACGCTCGTTAAGGCCCGGCTGCATGTTGGGGGCCGACGCGTGTTTTCGAGCGCTCTACCTGTGCGCCCACTAGGACGAAGCATGCGTCGCGACCCGTAGCACCGTGAGAATCCAGCGGGCCGTTGGGTGAGTGTCGAAGGCGGCTTTGCCGGACGATCAGACGACTCACCGTTGCATTTGCCGACTTTGCTCAAAAGTAAATTCCGGATACGAATACACCGGCACGCCCAGCTCACGCGCCTCGCTGATGCGACTGCGCTATGGCTCTGCCTCTTTCACCTCTTGTGCGGCGTCGCCTGCAGGGCGGTCAGCGTGCTCGCTTTGTGCACACGCTGATCTGCATACTCCTGCTCACGTTTTCTCGTAGTGCCGTTACCACTCGTGCATACTCCACTTTTCCGCCGTCCTTTTTCCTGACCTCAAACACCTGCTCAAATTTGCCGCTGGGAGCGGTCAGGATAGCGCCATTTTCAGCCTACCTCGTGGAGTTGCAGCTTCGATTCTTGAACACATGGTCCGGCTGTTTCGCCTGATTGCTCCCGGCCACCTCCTGCCACAAGGCGTCCGGCAACCAAATTCCTGTTACTGGCATTGTAATATCGCCTGATAATTCGTCTGAGTGATAGGACTGACACTTTTGGGATGGATTGTGCCGACTGTTTGCCCGAAAATGTTGTAGATGAGCGACGGTACAGCCGTTGGCGAGGGCGTTCACCGATGTGAGCGTTCTGTTACGGGGTATTCTAGCGTGTTTCCGAAGACGAGCGCGGCTCTGATGCCCATGGTAACGAAGCCGGTCACAGGCAGGCACTTACGGTACATGCACCAACGACTGACCGGCCCAGATCGCATCTACAGCCAAGAGATTGATTAAATATGATCAACGTACGAGAAAAGGAAACCACGATAAGAGAAGAGGTGCATCGGCTCAACATTGAACGAGCGCATGCGCATCATAATGTCTTCCGCCATGCTCAACTTCGGCGCTCGCTGGCTTCTTTGGCGGTTTATTTCTGCTCGTCAGCATTCTGAGCGGGGTGCTGTGCGCCGGTGGGCGGCGCTCGGCTTTGGGGGTTACTACCAGGAGGGCCACCGTTCAAGACAGCAGCTCCGCAGCCTCAGGCCAAAGATGGCGCATACGAATTACATGCTGAATATGTCTCACTAACGCCGCAGCAGCGCCGGCCCCCACACGTTGAACATTCTCATGTACGTCAATTTCACGTTGTGTGTCGCCCAGACACGCGCTGCGCAGTGATTGCCGGCGTTCCAGCCGGCTGGTGTGCCTTGACGACCAGCCATCGCACAAGCCTGCAGCCTGCACTTGAACTGTCTCCCCAGCCTCATTCAGCGCGCCCCGGCAAACCACCCGTTGTCGGTGGCACCTCGAGAGCTGTCTCTGCCGCCTGCTGCTGTCTGCGCGCTGCATGTGTGTCGGCGACAATCCACACCATACTGAACCCTTCTCGCTAACCCTTGTTTTGCCCGGTGGCGTTCCGCGCAGCCGTTCATGCAGCCCCCAAAAAGACGAAGCTGGCAACAGTGAGTGCTGCAAACTCGCGGCTTGCTACCGACGGAAAGTTACGGCGGACTTGGGTTATGTGGATGCTGATCAACGCGGCATGAAACGGTGTGATTTAGCACATGAAAGGGATAATCCTCGCCGGCGGCGCTGGCAGCAGGCTCCATCCGGCAACGCTGGCGATCAACAAGCAACCCTGCGATCTACGAGCAACCTGCCTTGTTATGCGCCCGTCACTCCTCGCAATGCGCGACGGTTATGGCCTGAACATATGCTTCAAGATCGGCCCAGCCCTATTGATAAGCTGTGCCGCGCCTGCTGCCTCGGCCAACGCAACGGTCGGCGTGAAGGCTCGGGCGGGAACCTCGCTGATCGGCGTCGAGGCACGATGCGGCAGCTCGTCATGCATGCCAGGTGGCTGGTGTATGCGGTTGCGGCACGCTGCGAATCTGGTGCATGGTGACGCGCTTGTGACTCCATTACAGCCGCTGGCAGCAACCTACAATCACATGACACATAGCAGAAGCAGTTTTCACTACGTGACATGTGTTGACAGCAGCTGTAGCTTTCGAGAGCTGTACCATTTTACCGCCATGGCTTCCCATCACTGTGCACCCTCGTTGCAGTGCAATGCACCATAATCTCAGGACGCCCAACCACCGCGTTGGCGGACGAGCGAGGCCACCGCCGCCCAGGTCGACAAACGCCAGGACTGGCAGCCCTCGCGCCCAACTCAACGCCGCCGCCGCCCAGGCCAGCTCTGTGCCATCTGCACGGCCGCAAACAACCAGATCGCGGTGCTGCGTGCCGAGCTGGACGCACTTCGTGCGGCAATCGGGGCGCTCACAGCCAAGCGCAGGCCGAGATTGCGGCGCTCACCGCCCAAGTGCAGCAGCTGGCGGCCACCGCGACCAATGCCACCGACACAGCCGTCGCTCAGCAGGTCGCCGCCCTTGCAGCAGCAGACACGCGCACCGCCCAGAAGCTGGCCTCGCTGGATGCGGCGGACCAGACCGCAGCCCAGGGGATTGCGGCGCTCAACGCCACCCTGGCGCCGTCAAATCGGCCAGGCCGGGTAGAGGACGACATAGCCCGCCGCCCACACGATCGAGGCGTAGAAGGTCCACAGCCACCAGCGGGGCGGCGGCCATCGTCGTCGGTCAACGCATGCCTGACCAGCCTGGCAGCCACCGTGGCCACGTGTCGGTATTGATTCAGCATCTACGCAAAATCCGCCGACCTGGCCAACCTCGACGCGGTCACACGGGGGGTGTCCCGCGGCGCAGTACCTGCGCTTAAGGGTGATGCGTCCGGGCATCTGATACTCGCAGGAACGGAAACCTTGCCTGCCGAACTGGCGCCGCGGCACGGGCAGGCGGCACGTGACGTTCCGGCTCGCGCGCGCCAGTCGCTAAGGCGCGCGCATGTCCAAAAATAACGAACCTTTCTATATCACCACCGCGATCAGCTATCCCAATGGCCCGCCTGTGCAGTCTGTGAGCGGCGTCGACCGACGTCAGGCCACTTCACAACCCTGCTAGGGGGTAGCATCCAGCAGACTCTTCAACAGGCGGGCGTGTTCACGTCCACAAATGGTCCCGTTGGTCGTCGGGCTCGGATCTTCTGGCGATGCGCTCCCGCTCCACTGTTGAGCTCTTTCACTTCTGACTTATCTTTCTCGGCCTGGGTTGAGGGTGGACCGCGCCTTGGTTACAAAGCTCCGTTGTGTCTTGCTTAAGCAATCTGGGCTTGATTTGCATCGCCTTTTGATGTCGCAACAGCTGCACAGCACCCAAGCTACAGGGGCGGCTTGCTGTGTTCGCTTGTAGTATGCGAACATCACACAGGCCGCAAGTTCAACTGGGTTTGGCGTCGCTTGTGCACGCATACACGCGCGTCGCATAGACATATTGTCGAGCCAGGCGAACCTCGCTGGGTACAAGGCGGTGCTGGCGCGGCGAGCGCGTGTGCCGCGGATTGGCTGGGTCGGGCGTAGCGGGTGCAAGCAGGCCATGGCGGGTGACGCATGCTGGGATCGCGCAGCGCTGACGTGGTGTGCACTTGGATCGGTGCTGGCGAGCTCCAGAAGTGCCCTCTGATTCAGCTGCGCGGTGCGCTATCCACATGTAATCCTTACGACCATGTGCGGCTTGCTGCTTGGCGGCCAGTCAACCGCTCAATCCTGAGGCTGTTCTCGGTCTAGGTTGCGACACTGTCCACAGCAACAAAAAGGAAGCCGTTACTTCTCGGTTACCATTAAGCCAAGACCGTGCCTGGGCGCCCGCCTGGGCCAAAAGCAGAGCACAGCATGCCTACTAGTAGGTCCGCTGGACTGT
>NNCB01000513.1:0-16902 GCA_002317545.1 Scenedesmus quadricauda | reverse complement strand
CAGCGACGGGTCGCCGCCTGCCGGACGATTCCTGCCGCCGCCCGGGGCCCAGGTGGCGCTCTGGAACGTGCAGTTGGGAGGTACTTTGCCCCTTGGGGAAAAAAACGACCTGGAAGTGGGGCTCACTGTACACAATGTCTTGACAGACAAGCGACTACCTCCCGCAGACTACGCGCGAGCTAGGTGTCGATGTCTGGACGCAGAACGAGATAGGACGTAACGTTTCGCTACGGATAAAGTGGAATTTTGGTACTGTGAAATTTCTTTAATACCTAAACAGCATAAACCGACGACCCATCAAAGCGCTGGCCACAACGAGATGCGCGCGAGTCGCGGCAGGCCAAAGATTTCGCGGCAGTGGAAGCCAACATGCGCAACACGGCGCATGCAATAACAATCGCAGTCATCCCTCAACAGTGCACTTGCCAGTCAGCGCACGGCGCGTCCAACAGCCCAACCCGCAGACGCACCTCAGCAGACAATCTGGGGCCCATGTCCCTGACCAGCCGCCCAGTCGTCTCCCCACCCATGCTCTTCACCAGTGCCCCGGTCGCCGCGCCGCCCATGCCCGAGACGACCCTCGCCGTCGCGGGGCCGCGAATCACACCGACAAGAGCGGCGATCTGCGGTGCTGCCGGCCGCTGACACGTCTCGGCGGTTGTGCGAGCCAGGATACCCTCCCCCGCGAGGCGGCCGACAGGGCTGGAATACGGCGATGTGAGGTCGCTGCGTTGGTGAAGATCGGAACCACCCGTACCGGCCATCGCGAGGTTGTAATTCGGGCTGTCAGCCACGATAACAGGAAAAATGAGTGGCTTGAGGCACATCACTGACGGGAATACCTCATCCTGATCGGGACAATTACCCACCATAACCTCCAATGAGCTGCACTAAGGCACCCATTGAACAGGCTTGGCGACGCATTCCAAGCGCGCACCCGTAGAACATCTGGCCCCAGGGCATCACGTAGCCCATGAGCGCCGGCCCATACGCCATCACCAGGTCGCATCAGAGGGCCCCCAAACGTGCCGACCAGCTCGCCGGTGCCTTGGATGAGCCGGGAGTGCACAATGGCGCTGTTAGGGGCAGTCCGAGGGAGGCAAGCAGAGAAGGGCCAGTCAGAGTGATGACGGCAGATCTGATCAGACTTGCATCGCAAGCGTCCATCTGTGCCCGGCGCACGGTTAAACGTCAAATTGAATCTGCAGTATGAGTGCATTTAAAACCCGTCTTTTCACAACAGAATGGACAGGTACGTATGGTGCCGCACATAACTGCTGACACAGGCGGCGAAAAACATGTGTAATTTGCTCGACTCCATTTTGCTCCAACCTGCACCAGTACCTGCGCAGAATTCAGGGCCCTACAACGATACGTGGAGCCGACGCGCGAAAGCCAGCAGTAAAGACAACAACAGACAAGGAAACGGTCGCAGGTCGTGTGTTCGCATCAGCCCATCTTGCAATTGAAATCGGTTACACCATCAGCCTAGAAAAAAGCCGGCCAGGTGGCAGGTGGCGGCATGGAGGCGGCTTCGAGCAGCTTGCAAGTGCATGGTCGACTGTGATCGCATTGCCGTCTGCGCAAACCGACGTTGCGGGTTCGGCGGCTGAAATGGGAACCGCTGGGCCTGCTTCTCCAACAGTTCTAGTATCTTCTGAGTAATCATTCGGTGTGTATGCAGACGCCACCCTCGGCTGGCGTCAGCCCTACGCTCACAGGCATGTTTTGGAGTCCAAGATATCAGACTGCCACATGCCACAATAATGCCCATGGAACCGCTACCAGCCGCATTTGTTTGCCCAGCCCTTGCTCCATGCCCTTCCCCGCAGGCGCGAACAGTTGTGCCGCGCACAAACACCACCTCCAAACCTGCACCAGGTCGGCCGTCAGCTGCGGCCCATTGACGCGACAATGCGCCGCGTCAGTGGCGACCTCATTGTGGCCACCAGGTGCGCGGTGGCCGGGCTCCCCAGGCTCGCCACGATGTCGGCTGCAGGGGCGGCACACAAAATACAACCATATATTATCGAGGATGCGAGCCCGATGATGCAGAGCACGGCTACCCAGGGGGCCATCTCCATGGGATTGAAAGAAGGGGAGCAATTTCAAAGGGTTACTGTGCGTAAGTTGAATGAAAACGAATTCTACTTCCGAGCCACATTAGCGCTAGTTCTCCAACTCAGCATACCTGACGCTGACGGATGAGTGGGCTGAGCCTTCGTGCGTCCCTCGGCGACGCACCTGTGAGCGGCGCGCCGAAAGCGAGACCAGCTGCGCCGTGAAGGGGCCGTCAAACGCCGCCACCAGGTCGCCTGGTTGCAAGGGGGGGACTATTGGTCAGTGGTGTATCTGTGGATATGCGGAAAACGAGTGCGAATCGGCCATGCCTCAACACAGTGGGGATTTTATGTAAGGGGAGAAGGGAGGGTGGACGCGATCGAGGTCAGTACGCCCTCCAGATTCGTCATCACATCGTCATTCCAGAAGCGGATCACCCTGTAACCGCTCGCCTTCGAGGCGCGTCCGCGCTCGTCGCGCGGCGCGCACCTGCCAGCTTGGTGCCCGTGCTCTACGATCACCAGCCGTGCAGCGTGCGATGCGAAATCGGCGAAAAGGGCCCGACAGCAGGGGGCGGTTGCAGGCCGTCGTCAGCTGACGCGTGAACGCGGCGCCGAAATCAGCCACATACACCAATCACACCACCGCCCAGAAATCGAACTACATCAAGTGCAGCAAGGGCTGTGGATAACCGGCCCCTCCTGAAAAATCTCCTGAAAAACATTGGCCGCGACGTGCTTTCAGCGGCGCACTCAAGCTGGCCATCGTGCAAGCCGGAGCCCTCACCAGTCAGCTCGGGGCCAAATGGAAGCTGGTGACGAGGGTTGCAACTGACGCATGGCTCATCGTGAGGTCTGCCGTGAAGGCGGCGAAATCTCGACCTGCACCTTGAGCGTCACAAGGACGTGATGGCGGCTCTGATGAGTCAGGCAGGGTTGTTCGCAGGCAAGGGGGAGACGGCAATGTCAAAGTGCAGCTGCCAAGCAGCAGGTCGCTATCGTAACTCGGTCAGCTGCGCAGGAGCAGCCACGAGCCAGGCGGCAAGTGAGCATCATCAGACCCCAGCTCAGCCCTCGGACGCTCAGGCGGGTGAAGGACGCGCTCAGGTGCGGGTGCCTGCGGGCCCAGAGGGCGCCAGACGCTCACCAGTGAACTCGGCCCCAGCCGGTCACAAGCTCCTGACGGTCTGCCAAGGCTCCGGAACGTCGTGGACTTGGTCCGAAGGTGAGCAGACGAGTCGAGGCAACCCTCAAGGTAGGTCCTGAGCCGGCAAGCTGCCATGCAGTTCTCTGGGTAAGCAATTGGTGAACGAGCGACAAACATTATCGTAGGCTGAGGAGACTTATACTAAGTTTCACCAGTCCAGGGTGCACATACATGCGGAAAAGGATGGGAAGCAGTATGGCAGCTGTGCAACTCGCAATTGATGACCCATCGATTGCATGATCCACCTTAACAATGTCTGCAGTAAGGGGCGCCTCCTGGCCCTTGACCGTGTCCGCCGTCACCCCGGGCCCCATGTCAGTCACCTGACGCCGGCGGAGTCAGCGATTGGTACGTGGTTGGCAGGTGTCAAGCAGGATACGCATCTGGCTGCAAAAAGTGCATCAAAACTGGCCCATCAGCAACAACATGTCAAATCCGCTCGCCACAGGTGCCCAGCCAGGAGCACCATCCAGGGCCTGGTCAGATTGCCCGTTCGCGGCTGACTGGCCAGCACGCTGCACCCGCAGCCCTGCGAGCATTCTACCGGCCCCAGCCCCAGCTGTTCGACCGCGAGATCACCGCCTTCCCGCCTCCAGCGGACGCGACCAGCTGGGCGGTGCCGCGCCGCCGAGCGCCCGGCCAGCCCCGCGGTCTTCTGGGCGACAGGCCCTGAAGATTGATGACGGCATCGATGCATATCCGACGGACGTTTCCTGCTATTCAACCCATTGTGATGCTGCGTACAGATCTTTGGAGTGAACTGGATTTTACTAACAAGGATCACCTCACCGATAAGCGTATTGAGCTCAATTGGTCAGAGCGCCGTCCGGCCGGGGCAACGCAGGCACAGGCGCTGGGTGGTGGCATTGCCGCGCCCCCCACAGGTGACTCTCAGCTTCCGCCCGCGGTCACGCACCTCCACAGAGGGCGCGTCTTGGACGGCCCCAGCTCAGCCGCAGTGTCGGCCGTCGTCTCCATGCCTGCGCCAGCCGGCAGCGGCGAGGGCGGCGAAAGGTGGAGGCAGAACAAGTGCGCGAGCGAGCGAGCGAGCGCGGTGTGCGTGTAGGTGTGCTTGACACATGGGCGTGGATGCTTCATGCTGCAACGAGCCATGCTTGCGCCGACAAGTGGCAACGGAAAGGGGTGCGCAAGCGCCGCGGAGGACCTGCAAATTGGTCCAGTTCAAGCCGCACGTGAGCCGCTCAAGAACGGTGAGCGGACCTGGATCGCGTGAAGCGTCACTCACCCAGGGGTTGCCAATCTTGCTCGTCAGCCTGGGCCCCAGCACGCCCACGAGGCGCCCACACGGTGCCCGGCCGCATCGTCGACACGACCTGCAGGCCGGGGCGGCGCGGTCAACGGTGGTCCATAATCGAGACCCGCGCCAACCGTGGTGTTTGCCGGCGCACGATGCCTCGGTAAAAGTATTTGTCGATACCCACTGGAACATTCGTGCACATCCATAGAGTTCTAAAGAAGAACGTAGCGAAATATCAGGTCGCTACCTGGCTCCTGGCCGCCTCAGCTCGCTCACCACATTGGTGGCCCTCGGTATCGTCCCCGTGCGCCGCTCAGGCGGCCTCTGCGGCCACTCTCCAGCCTGATTCCCGGCCCCGGCCCCGCCCTCGGCGCCGCCGTCGTTGGGCGCGAGACGCTGCTGCATCCCGTCCTGCCCCTCTGCCGCCGCCGGCACGCCCGCCGGCCTCCCACGGCCCGCGCACGGCGCCCCCCGCCAGGCCGCCGGCGGCAGCTGCTGCTGCCATCCCCGCGGGCCCTGCATGGCCCTCGGTCGGCCTCGCCGCCGGCACGGCCGGCGCCGCCGGCGCCGTCGGCCGCGCTTGCCCCTCCATTGGGGCAGCCAGCCCGCCTGCAGGGCCTGCCCCCGGCCTCGCGTCTGCTGCGGCAAGAGCCGCCGGCGCCGCCAGGCCTTCACGCCCCACAGCCCCTGCCGGCCCGTCAGGCACTGGCATCGGCCCCACCTGCCCCGCCCGCGCCGCCGGCTGTTCCATCAGCCCCGCGAACACGAGGTGCCCGCCACCGGCCTCGCCACCGGCGCAGCAGGCGCCGGCGGCGCAGCCGGCGCCGACTGCTGGCCGGCGCGGGCAGCCCCGCGGCCCCCTCTGACGTCCGCACCGCCGCCGATCGGCCGGCCTTTCCACATGCCGTTCCACTGGCCTCGCCGCCCGCCTGCCGGCCAGAGCTGCCTGCATAGTCCCAGTCCCGCCACCGCTTCTGCTGGCTCGCGGGCGCAGGGGCCGCCGGGGCGGCTGGACGCGCCGACCCTGCCAGCCATCCGGCGGCCACGCTGCGCTGATGGCGGTGGCGTCGGCGACACCGCAGTCCCGTGCTGCAGTGGCGCTACGCTGGGCGTCTCCCGACACCGGCGAACCCGCAAGCCCCCCAGTAGGCCCAGCTGGGCCCGCAACCTGCGGGGCCCCTGCTCGGCCTGAACGCGCGACTGTTGGCGCAGCAATCGCCCCCCGAACCCGCCGCGGGTCCCGCCGGCCCCGCGGCATTTCGGCAGGCAGCGGGTGTTCTTGATCGTGTCATGGTGTTGGGCTCGGCCGCGGCGAACCACGCGGTGGGGGCTCCGCGCGGCCGGCGTGATCGCACCAGCGACGGGCGCCGCCGCAGCGGCCGCAGGCGTCGCGGGCGCGAAGGGGCTGGTCGCGCCGGTCATGCGGGGGGCAGACAATCTCCTGGTCGAGGGATGGAGGCACGCGCACACAGGCGTTGGTGCAAGGCTGAGGGCTCGCGGGGCAGTGCGGGCGTCATCAGCAGCAGGCCAAAGCCATTTCGCCAGTAGCATCACCTATAGGCAGGTTCAGCGCTAGCGAGGCGTCGCATGCCGTGCCTGTGTTTGCTGAATGGCAGAAGTTAGCATTGTGGCTAGTTCATCTCCGAAGGTAAGCGATTGGAGCCTGGCCCTTGCAGTAGAACAGCCGTCTGAAGATCGGGGCTGGGCGCGATAGCTGTGCAAGTGAGGTCGCCACGACGTTCTTGACGTGTTTTTGCAATCTATCTTTGGCAAATCCTCGTCAGCAGCGGGTGTGGACGTTGCTCGCCAAGCGCGCCTTCGGCTTCTGATCCCGGTGATGTCGCGATACCTGGCGGCAGCCACGGGACGATGACATGGCGCGCTGCTGATGCAGCATTGTCGGCCTGCTTCTTCGATCGGACAAATTTTCCTTCGTGCTGTTTCCGCGCGAGCAGATCGCCCAGACGCAGGAAAGCCGACGACGCGCCCATGCCGGAACGCCGGGTTTCGTCTTGGCTCGCCAAAGAGCGAGGCGACAAAACCAATCAATACATTTCGTTGTTTGCCAAGGCGTATCCTGATTATACGCCTCAGGACAATAGAGGTCTAAGACGGGCGATTGATGGGTGGGTGGGTGTCTGGAAATAGCCTGGCATAGGGGGGTCTGGACAGCCAGGGGGTGCGTCTTGCCTTGATGGCCCCCTCAGCGTTCAACCGCATGCAATTTAACCGTCCGTGCCCGCGCTCGACACCACGCAGCGGAAGCCGTAGTCGTAGATGGCCCAGGCGGCGTGCTCGCGGCTGGAGCCGCTGCCAAAGTTTTGCTACCTGCCGAAGCTGACGGCGTGATGCGGATTCCAGCATGAAGCTGCCTGTGCAAGCCGGCACGTGCGTGCATGGTGTGCGCGGTGCGCGCCTGTTGTGGCGTGTATGTATACGATGCCTCAGGGCGCCGGCCCTGCAGGGTGTCGCGAAACCCCCGCTGGGTCTGCGGCGTGGAGACCGGGCGCACCGCCGTGGCGAGCTCGGCTGCGCTCGCGCGCTCGACGTGCTCTGCGGGTCGCAAGTTGCTGCAGCGCCTAGTGTGACGCGCCTCGTGGTGGCGCGTATCTGTCCATCTGATCGTCGGTGGAAGAGATGGTGCAGTGCGGCCATTCGGCGGGCCGATGAGCTTGAGTTCGGCAGCATCTCGAGGCGCAGGCGCGCATGGTGGTGTTAAAGGTGCAGTGTTGACTCGCTCTTGACCCATCAGAAATAAGAACCGTGCCAGAAGTCAGCAGGGCGAGGCCGGCGAGAGGATGCTCGGCTTGGCGCGTGCGTGGAAGGGAGCAGGGGCGCGCGCCTGCCGGCAGCGGTTGAATCAGGGGGAAAGAAGGGGCGCATGCGACATGCGCGTGCGGCTTGCGAGCTCGGCCGCGCGGCGTGGCCCTCCGGTGGTGGTGCGGGGCAGGCAATCTGCCGGAGCTCTACGTCAACCGCGGGCCTGCCCAAAGGGGGCGCAACGCTCGACCATATTGCGACCGTGTCTTTGCTGCAAGTGCAAGGGCGGGGGGTGGGGGGCGCCGTGTGCAGCGCACCCGCAGCCGGTGCGAGCTGCCCGACGGCTCGGGCTTGTGCAGCCGATTAAGGGTGCGGGTGGCAACCGACGGGTAGTGTCGTGGCCACAGGGCCGGCAGCATGCTGGGGGTGGTGATGCCCCTGGCGGCCCGCGACGCTGCTACATGCGGCGCCGACGCGGCCGGGAAAGCAGCGCCGCCGCCCCGCTGGTGATCGGGCGCACAGGCGCGCGTGCACGCTCGTGGGTTAGGAAGCGCACAGGCGCGATGGGCCGCCGCAGGCCGGGCATTGGCCCGGCCGCCGCCGGGCCGGGCCGCTGGCGGGCAAGGCCAGGCTCGTTCGATCAAGGATGGCTCCGTCGCAGGGCCGGGCCAAATATGCTGCGGCCGGCGCCCTGACGGGCGCGAATTGGCCAGCGCCTGCCGCAGACGGCAGCGGCATCAGTGCGCGTGTGCTGCGCATTTGGGGGAAGTGGTGAAGACGGTGAGCGCGTGACATAGGGGGGTGGCGTCCTTTAATGGAGCATCAGTCGATAGCGGCGGCCCCGGCGGCCGCAGCGAGCAGCTGCTGTGCAGCCGCCGCCATCGCCGCCTGCTGCTCCAGCCCCGGCGGCGGCCGCGACGCCGCGCCGGCCAACTGCTTCCCTGCCGGCCCTGCGAGTGCGAGCCCGCCGTCGGGCGGTAGCAGCCCCGCCATGCTATGCCCTGTGCACGCTGCTGCTGCCGCTGCTGCTGCTGCTGCCGCTGGTGTGCAGGCGAGTGCGCAGCGGCGACCAGCCCTGGCACTGCGAACGTCGGCAGCGCCGGCGCCGCCACTGCCGCCGCCGCGGGCTTGCATCGTGCCCTGCGGACCTCGTATTGCACGGTCATCACCCAGCCAGCGTCGCCCCGCTCGATCTTGATGTGTTCCTTCTTGATGTTCTGGGCGTAGCTCATGTCGAGCCGTCGCAGGAACATCTGCTGGATGCGCGCGGGATCGGTGGTGGCGATCCCCGGTTCGTTCGCGAGCCCCTTCAATGCGGTCTTCACCGCGTAGTACTCCTGGTACATCGGGAACCCCAGCCGTGGCGCGTCGATTTGTGCGGGGCTCCATCAGCCCCGCCCACAGCGAGCGGCCAGCCTCCTTTTCGGCCTCGAACCCTTGGTGCGCAAAACGGAACAGCAACCGGCTGCGCACCTGCACGTCGATGACGGTGCCAAACTGCTCGAAGCTCTGACTCAGCATGTCCTCGTCCACCCACCACGCCAGGTTGCCGATAAACACACGGCGGTAGTCCGGCGCCTCGTCCCACAGCTGCAGCGGCGCCGACACACAGCTGCCGCTCTGCCTCTCCGCTGGGCCGCCGGCGACGAGGCCCCGGTCAAACGATCGCCGCCCGTGCGCGTCGCGCACGCCCGCGCCGACGTCGCTCTGGCGGCCGGCGCGGCGGCCGCCGGGCCCGCCGACGCCGGGCAGGGGCGCGCTCAGGCTGCCGCGGCTTGGCCGCGCGCCTGCGGCGGCCGTGGACAGAAGGGCCTGATACTGCTGCTGCGCTGCTGCTGCTGCTGCGGCTGTTGCTGCCCCACGCCTGCCACGGCCTGCAGCGCTTGCCACGCGCCTGCATGGTGCTCGTGCTGCGCCACAGCGGCCGCCGCCGCGGCCTGGGCGGCCTGCGCGGCCAGCAGCTGCAACTGCAGCTGCTGCTGCGCCGCGAACTCGCACGGCCAGCAGCTATTTCTGCTGGTGGTGGTGGAGGAGGGCGGCTGTTCGCCTACTGAAGAAGATCCGCTGGCTCTGATCCGCGCACCTGCATGGCGTGCGCGAGAGCACCGACACCGCATCGGACAGCACACTGCCCCCAGCCGCCTGCGCCTGAAGGGCGTGCATAGCAGCGGCGGTACGCGGCGCCGCCTGCCAATACGGATGGCCGCGGATTCGCAGCCGCGCCGACGGCACCAATGCCAAGGGATTGCATCGCAGCCAGCAAGCCTTGCTGTCGGGCGTCCTCATACAAGGCGCTGGGGCCGGTGCCGAACGGGGCTCCAAACGCTGCCATCGCGCCGCCTGCTGCATGCTCCGCGCTTGAAGCAGTGCCGGGCTGTCGCCGCGCCGCCGTCACCTGGCAAGCGGCCGCCATGCGGCTCGACTTCGGCGTCGAGCGCGCTCGCTCAAAGGATGGCGCCGAAATACGGGCGCTGCTTCTTCGGCGGCAGCGGCGGGCCGCCGGGCGCGGCCGCAGCCGGGCTGGCGGAGCGCCGTGCAAGCGGCCGACGTGCGAGGCCCGAGGAGCCGAACGACAGGTGCGCGCCGAGGGCGCTCGTGCCGTGCACGCTGGGGATGCCGGCGCATCGCTGCTGTAGCCGCGAGGTTGATGTCCGGCACGCACCGACGGGAGCCGGGTCTTCCTGGCGCAGCGCGAGTGATGCGCGCCGAGGATGGTTGCCGCGCGGCCGAGGGCGCCGAACGATGGCATCCTGGTCTGCTTAGGCCGTGGCTGGCACGGCAGGTCGCCGGGGGCGACCAGGCAGCCCGGGCCGGCCGCGGCGCCGCCATGCCCGCTGATCACAAGGCCGGCGCCGGCCCCAGAGGCGCCACGAATATGCCACCATTTCATGAAGCCGTTGCGCCGCCGCCTGCCGTTCCCAGCTGGTATCGAGGGGCTGCCAACAATTCACCTCTTTCACGCAAGGGACGGCCGCGCCAGCCCGCCAGGCCGCTTACGCGACCAGCCCGGGTTGCCGCCCTTCGAGCGAACCCACGCTTCCCACTTGTCGACCGGAAGCACTTCGACCGCGATCGGCATGTAGCCGTGATCGACGCCGCACAGTTCCGGCACTGGCCGTAACGACGACCCCGACCTTGCGGGGAAGTCGTTTCGTTGGCGCGGCCGGGGACCGCGTCCATCTTGGTCCGAGCAGGTCAGCGCGAAGCCGCCACCTCGCTGCTGGCGTGCTCCGTCCCCGTTGCTGAGCAGGTCTTGTGCTGTCGCCGCGCCGCGCCGACGCGCCGCGACGATGAAAAACGCTGCCGATGACGGGTCGCCGGGGACAATGATCGTCTGCGGTTTCAATTCTGCTTCGCCCAAAGCAATTGCGGGTGACGGCGTGCCATCGGCGAACGTCGGTCCCGGCCGCGCAGCATCCGCTCGCTATGGTCGCGCGTCGGCACCCTCCTTGCGACCCCAGCTCGGCGGCGCGCGCTCGACGGCGCCGCTGCGCGCCGGGGATGCCCCAACAAGGGCGACCCCGAACCTTTATCGATGACCATGAACTGGCCACAAACCTCCTGCGGCACACCGTGCCGGCCGTGGCTTTCGTTCTAGTGGGTGCGTTCGGGATGGCGGGCTCGTCAGTGCTTGAAGGTGTTTTCTGTGATCCATGAGTAGCTAGATGTGCACACGTCATACGCTCAACAAAGTCATTGTTGAGCCTACAACGCCGCGACGATCTGCCCCGTGACACTACCCTGCAGGCTGCCCGAATCCTCCCCGAAGTCGTTCAGGTCATGGCGCACACTTGCGCGTGTGATTGGTGCCCGTTTGCGGTGGCAATCGGACGGTCAGCAACAGCGATTTCTCCAGAATGACGCGTACGCTCGCAGGTCACAGCCCGCCGCTGGATCGCTCCGTCTGCCACTCGTGAGCATCGATGCGGAGGCCGAACTGGTGCTGCGTCAACCAGCAGGACCCAAGCGTGACTCCAGCCCCAGACTTGTCAACCAACTCCTCCCAGCTGTGACTGCAGTTGCGCCAGCTGCTAGGCCGCCTGGAGGCAGTAGTGAAGCCGTCTACACCAGCAGCAAACGAACCTGCGGCCCTGGTTGTCAGGATGTGGTACATTGTCCTGGCTTGGATGAGACAGCGTGATTTCCGCATGCGCAGCTCAAGGTCGCGCTGGGCGGAACAAGCCGCTCGAGAGCAGGCTGCAGGGCGGACGGCGCGGATCCGGGAGGGGCGCGATGCGGCGCCAAACGCCGCGCGGCCTGGCAGGCCGAGTGAATTGAGAGGTGATGGTTGACAATCGTCGGGTGGAGGCGCGCGTGGCTTCCTGCGGCGCAGCACCTGATCGCCTCCTCGTAGCTGCCCGATATTGTCTGGAGCAGCGCGCGGACGAGCTCGTCCTTCGACTTGAAATAATAGCTTATGTTTCCGACCTTCATCCCGCATTCCTTGGCAATGCGGCGGAGCGTCATGGGGGCGGGACCAACGTTGTCGGCGGCAAAGGCGAGCACGTCACCACTGTGCCGCTCAGACAGGGCATTGATATACGTCTCAATGATGATCGCGTCCCAGACACCGTTGATCAGACGGTGGAACGGCGCGACCTTAGCAACGGCGAGGTCAGGCGCGCGAGCTTTAAATGCTGCCGCCATCTGAATCAAAGTGGACCTCACAGGGCACACAGCGCGGGCAGGCCCCAAGCCCCCAAGGGCGCGCATCCGCTCGCTCGCCCCCGCCGGCAGCCTCCGCCCCGGCCAGACGCCCGCTGCCGCCACTCCGGCGCCCGCGGCGTGCTCCGCGTCCCGGCACATCAGCTGCATCGGTGAGCATCGTCATGACGCGCGCTCTTCTTTGACAGCCTCGATCGCACCCCGCAGCCATCCGGGCGTCCGAGTCAATAGCTCCCCCGACACACATCACATTCGTTCAAGAAGTGCAGGATGCCTCGCGCCTAGACCCGGCGCATGACAAGTCTTTCCTCCGCTTCGCCGCGCCCGCTTGTGGGCCGGATTTGGACGATCGGGCTGCGGACAGGTGGGCGTTCTTGGGGTCGCCCTGGGCCCCGGCCAGAGGGGTTTCCATCTGATTCAGCAGGGTGTCCTGCGGCAGGGATCAGGCGCATCGGGGAGAGGGGGGGAGGCTAGAGTGAACAGGTTGAGCTTGGATGACCCGTCGGTGCCGTGCGGCGCATCGTCGCGAACGCCATCGTGTTGAGGGGATGAAGATCGCCCCATGCCGAGCCCCTGCACCAGCCCGCTCGCCTGCGCTCCACCGCTCCGCTGCTGCACGCGCCGCCCTCGTGGGGCTCATGCGCGACAGGTTGAAAGCCGCTGATTGCTGCGGCGGCTGCTGCCGCTGGACCTGCTGCTGCCGCCCTAGCAATTCAAACCGTGCCGCCTCATGCCGCTCCTGTCTCTGCGGCGTGGCCGCGTGCAGCAGCCCTCGCTCATGCTGCAGCGGCAGCAGCGAGCGCGCGCCGCCTCGAGCAGCACCACATCGCCAAGCTGTGGTGTGCTGCTGCGGCGTCGCCGCCGGCGACACCAAGGCTGCGGGGCGGGCCGGAGGGGATCGACCGTCTGCTTGCCGCCGACAAGCTCGACCTGCTGATCGCGGTGACCTGCGGGATCCCGCCTGGACAAGCGACCTCGTAAACGGCGATCATTACAGCGGACCCAGCGCCAGCCAGCTGCCCGCGGTTGCCGGTTATCCGCACCTGACGGTGCCGATGGGGTCGATCGAGGGGCTGCCGATCGGCCTGTCGCTGATCGGGGCCAAATGGAGGGCTGCTGCAGTGCCGACGTGCGGCGGCGGGTTAGGTGCCTATGAGCAGGCGAGCCGCAAACGCATGACGCCGCCAACGCCGTGCTGTGACGCCAACCTTGCCACACAGCTGGGTGGCACTGTCCATCAGAGCGGACACCGGCGAGTCGGCAGGTGGCCCGGCCGCGAGCGCCTCGAGCTTCGATCAGGCGTCTTGCGAGTTCAGATTCACTGCCCATCTCAGCACTGACCTGCATGGCGTGCAGTAGGGCGCAGGGTCTTGTTCGTGGGCGCATCCTCCGTGTGGTACAGAAGGCTTTGCATGTGCGCTTTCTGGATAAGGGTTTTGGATAATAGTACGGATTTCCCGGCTCAAGGTACCTTTCAAAGTACCCCGCGCTCCGGGTACACGCTCGGGCCAGCAGCTAGACACACCCGAGCCATGCATCACCAGGCCGTGACTGATCTGTTATGAAGCTTGAGAAATAGAAACAGACCTTGATTAATGGTTTTCGGGATTCGAGGATGTCGGTGGATTGCAGGATAGCCACTTACACTGTCTCTTGCCTGAACAAGCGGCACTCTTTTCCAAATTACCTCCTATTTATACAACCGGGCGACAGCGTGGGTGTGCTGGCTGAAGCCGCGAACGCATCGCGGCGGCTCGAGATGAGGAGGTCTTTCCAGCTCATGAGTAGCTAGACTTCGTCAAGACTCATGGCCCGGCAGGTCGAAGGAACCAGCTGCGGCGTAATGTTGAGGGCGTCCACGGACGACTAGTGTCGGGAATGCCTCCAAGCCTCTGCAGCGAACCCCTATGCAGCGAACACCGCGAAAACGTGGAAGGACAACCGCCCTTCCTTCCGCATTCGCAGATCGTCGCAATTTGGCACGTTGTAGGTGTTATCATCATCCCCGATGAATACCACATATTCACCGGTAGCCAGGTCCATTGCTTTATTAAAATTACCGATAGAAGATACCGGTCCGTTGTCATAAGTATACTTTACCGCCTGGTGGCTCAGAGCGCGGTGCAGGCGTGCTACCGGCCTTGCTGGCCAAACGTGCCCAGGCTATGCACTGAACCGTTCAGTTTCGCTCCACAACACTGGAAAGCCGTTGCAAGAGGGCAGCAGGACTTTGCGATGTCACAACACCGGGCCCTCTGGCACGCTGTCGGCGCCCGTGTGCCGTGGACGAATGGAATCGCGACGATGCACGGTGCGCGATGCTGATAAGCTTCAGCATGAAGCTGCGGGGTTGCACACTGCGCAGCTGGATGCGTGCTGCAGGCGGCCGCCCTGTGGGGGCCCAGCAGCCGCAGCGGAGCCAGACGACGCAGCACATGCCTGCTGGCTGCCGCCAGCCCGACTGGACAAGTCCGTCCTCTAATTCATTCACCGCGCACACAGCTCGGGCTTGCCACCTGTGGCGCGAGGTGGCGGCATGGCAGCGGGTGGCACGCTCGCTGGCTCAGCGCTGGCCGCAGGGGGACGCTCACGTCATGACCACCTGAGATGACAGGCCTGGTGCATGCCCCAGGGCCCGGCTGGCTTCGGGCGTACCAACCACGCCGTGGCCCTGCTAAGGACAGGATGCAACGCGGCACTGGCTCCCACTGAGGTTGACACTCACGCATTTGGCGACGCACTTCCAGTAGCCGAAGGCCCAGCCGGTGCAGTGCGCTTCGCCCGTGACGTAGCTCTTGATGCACTCACGCACACGCCTGCAACGGCAGATGTTCCGTATGACGTCAGCGATCTGGCCGCATGCCGAAGCACCTCGACGCACAGTTGCTCGTAACCTGGCAGCAGGACAACCTGATGCTCCAGATGAGGATGGCCGCCAACCGCATGGCGTTCCACAGGTGGCGAGCCCAGCGTGGCTGCCATCTGTTGTGCCCTACGTCCCACCTGGTAGTTGTGCCACTCTTTCAGGCACTCCACTTTGCATGCGTCCTCGAGCTGCGGCTGAGGTTCTCCTCCGATGTACTCCTCGCTGCCCAGCGACTTCTGGTCAGGGGCGTAGCGACTGGCGGTCGCGCCGACCGGCAGCGTGTGCGACAGCTTGCCGATAAATTCGACATAATCGCTCGGTCCCGCAAAGTCGCGGTTGCCGGGATATATATAATAGGTCACGCCGGCATCGATCGTCGCCCGACGCGATCTCGGGGAATAGCCTGCCGGCCGGCGTCGCAGCTGCGCGTGGTGCAGCAAACATCAGCGTCGATGACATGGTGAAGCTCCGGAGCTGAGGCCCTAGAGGGTTTGCTCACATCGTGATCTACGGGGTGCAGCGTCGATGATACACAATCGGGTCCTACACAGCGATGCTGGCAAGCACGCCTATGCGTCATGAGGCAGCTGCAACGAGGTCTTGCAACGTCGGCATGGCAAGCAGCATGCACTGCAGTGTCTACTGTTCTGCTCGCTGGTGACGGCGCTGGTGATACAGGAAACATGACGTCCGCGATGAGGTGCGTTCCGTGTGCTTGTGCGGTTTGCAGCAAATTCTTTAGGGACGCATAGTGAAGTGTTCACCGTATGCTCACGTCGGGCGAGAGCGGTAGCTGCTGTAGTTGCGGGCCGGGGCGCACAGGTGCTTCTGCTGGTGCCTCCCTGGTGCAAGCACATGGTGTGCACGCTCCATCCTTTGCAGGCTGTCCAGCCCACTGCCGACACCAGATTGTCAATCACACTTCTCAGGGCAAGGAGAAAAGTTGCAGCAGGGGTTCGGTCGCTTGATTCAGCGTCTCGCAGCTTTGGGGTCTGGGGGTGTCGATCAAGGCCGCTCATTATCCGAGAGTCATCCTTGATCGCAGCTTGGTCAAATCAGCCAGTGAAGCGCGGGCCCCTGATCACACCATAAAAGATGAAGAAAATCACATAAAGGCGCTCTTAGAACAAGATTCCGATGGAATGTATTATATTGACTACTTCTTCAAAGCTTCGGAAGAACTAGTTGATTCCGAGTTGTGAATTTCCAGAATATATAACATCATTAGGAGAAATGCAGCGCCGGCCTGCTGCCAGGCGACGTGCCATGGCAATGTGCCCCGGCAGTCGCGTGACGTGCAATCCACGTGATCTATAACTCGTCATCCCAGCCCGTTGCGCCCCGCCTGCCGATCACAAGCCTGACATGCCCCTTCAGCAGATGCGCCGGTGGCGAACATCAGGGCCGGGGGGGCACATGCCCCCTTCGGCGACTTCCAGCCCCGCACAGCCGGCTGGCTTCGCTATGCCGCGCGCTGCCGAGCATGCCTGGCCGGAGCTCCATGGGTCCGCAGGCCGGCCTTGGGCCCTGACACGGAGATCGCAGGCGTCGGCCCTTCATTCAACCGTAAGCCGCGAGCCTCGTCAGGGCCGCGCGCACCTCGCCTCGCGCCGCGGCCGCGGTCATGCGGCCTTGACCTTGCCCTTGGCGGCGGCAGAGATGGACCCCGGATCAAATCCGGGGTGACGAAGAGAAGGAAGGCCCGCTTATTTCTTCAAATGGCTGCCCAGCCAGTTGAACACCGTCTGGTGCCACTGGACGCTGTTCGCACCCTTCAGCACCCAATGGTTTTCGTCAGGAAACACGAGCAGTTCCGACGGAATATGGGCGCCGCTGGAGCGCGCGCGGAGGCGCGGCGCTGGCACCTGCTGTATGGCGCCCCCCCGTCTGTCCGCTGCCACGAATCTGGTGCCTCATGCATCGCGTGTGTTCGGGGCGCGGTGAGGGCCGAGGGATGGCTGACACCGCCCAGGCTTGCCCGCGACGGGGCGTGCCTGAAGAACATGACGCTGGAGACCACCACTGCCACGCGCTTCATGGTGTTGCCCACAGAGAAGGTGACGGGGGAGACGCCCTGGTCGAGAAC
>NNCB01000512.1:0-16910 GCA_002317545.1 Scenedesmus quadricauda | reverse complement strand
TTGTGAATCAGAACAGGAGCGTAATCCCTATTGGAATGCCTGGAAACGGGGAGAATACTCTGGTGCTCGCTACGGTTATGGGTCCTGTGAAACCCGTCATAAAAGTGATTGGCCTTATGTACTTCTGGGCAATCAATCCGCTTGCTGAGCGGTCCAGAGGCTCAGCTTTGAGCCGATTGCCAGCGTTGGATACGATCCTGATTATTGCATCAATAGGTGTGTAGTTCTCTATATGATGTGTCCTGTGACTGGCCGCTCCAGCTGCATCGGCCTTAACTTCCATATCTCATCTATCCTATGGCAATCAGCATCTTCAGCGGTCTGCGGAAAAGCACGAGCGTGAAACCTGGGTCTCGTCGGAGGTCTGCGCGTGGATCGAGCTCGGCGGAGCAACCTGGTATGAAGTCGCCCTGATGGGGCCGCACCGAACCTATTATGAAGCCGGTGGTCACCTGTCATCTCAGTCCCAAGTCACCAATGCGACGAACGCAGTGCTCAATGCACAGGGTCAGATCGCTGCCGCATCAATGCCGATGCCAAGGTGTCTGCAGATGGGGCCAACACTGCCGCAATTCGGTTTTTGCGCTGATGACTGCGGGCATCCAATCGCTGGGGTGAGTAGGGGCTCGCGTCACTACAGGTCCTGGGCCCTCATGGTGTAGAGGCAGCCTGTGCTGGGACAGAGGGTGAATGGCGGCGGAGCAGCCCTATCTCGTTATCGGGCTCTTCGCTTTGCGGCCGATCTCGGAGACCGGTCGCGGGGTCGCCTTGTTGTCCTTGCTGACGACATAGACGAGGCGGCGGGCTGGTCGGTGCATCGCCTCATCCGGAGAATAAGCATGTTCCGTTTACGTCACCTGCCCGAGCCGAGCAATGTGGTATCAGGCGGTAACATCCTGCAATCATGCATACGCCTGGGTCTTGCTTAGAACCAGGCGATATGGCGTGCTATTCAGGAAATTTGAGGCGCCGCGACAACTTGACCTTGGCGTGCGCTACACGACCAGCCAGATTCAGGCGCAGGTCGGCCTGTGGTACACGATCTTCAACGATCGCCTCGCTTCGTCGTTCGACCCCGACACCGAGCGTAACGTCTATCGCAACCTCGGCCGCGTCGACAAATATGGCATCGACGGCAGCCTGTCGGTTCGTCCGATCCCTGAGTTCGTGGTCACGGCATTTGCCCGTTCTTGCCTGAGCGAAGCCAAGGCCGACTTGGATGGCCTCCTGGCGGCGCTTTCGAACCGGCTGCCGGCACAGGCGCTGAAGCTCGTGCACACCGACGCGGCGACCGCGCTGGCGAGCTGCACCCACGGCGTGCTGCATGGCGCGTGCGTCGTCGCAGGTGGGCGGCGCGGCCGAAATCCCGCGGTCGGAACCCCGTGCCGGAACGCGCGACGGCACGGCGATGATGCCGGGCGCGGAGCGGCTGCGTTGGTGCCAGTGATGAGTAGACCCTACCCATGCGGCTGCCGCCGCCGCCGCCGCTGTCGCCGACAGCAGCCGCGCAGGCGCGCGCATATTCCGCTCGACCTCCGCGGCCTCAGCTCGGCCGACTACACGGGCGACGTCGCGCGCCCGCGCGCCGCCTGCTCCCCGTGCAGACGACCAGACAAAGGCGGTCGCCTTTGTCGACCAGCGGCAGCACCGCACGTCCGGCTGGGGCCCCCTTTTCATGGACGGCGGCTGCGCGTACGACATCGGCTCCCGCGCGCTGCTGGCCGCCCACAAGGCGCACGACAGCCGCGGCGCGGCCACGACACTCACGCCACGTTCCTGCGCCGACTGCGGCGCCGCGCGTGGAGGTTGGTGCGGTGGGCGTACCACGCTGCAGCGGCGCAGCACGAACGCATCGCGGGATGGCGCGCGTCGTGGCCGACTGCGCCGCGGCGGATATGCTCATCGCCGACACCATACTGCGCCACGGCGTGGGGGAGCTGACCGCGCTGTGGTAACGCGCGGCGGGCGGCGCGTGGACCCGTGGCAGGGCGGGCGCCACAGCCGAGGTGCCGCGCGGCGTCAGCCAGCCCGGCCGCCTGGCCGTGCGCCCAACACAGTTTGACACACGGCTTGGGCACGCCTGCGCAGCGAGTTGCGCGTCGCCCCTTCCCCCCTGCCCCTACGCCGCCAAGACGGCTGTCTGCCCGTTGCGCCGTAGATGCCCCCAGCACGTTCTCAGGTGGTCTGGCGGGGCGCCTGCTGCGCAGAACGGGCGCTACGCCAAATACTGGCAGAGGCGTTCGCGCAGAGGTGTGGAGAAGGTGGGACATTGGAGGGGTCGCCCCTGCGTGTGATTCGTGCTCGCGTGTGTGCTGCGTGCGTGTGTGCGTGCGTGCGTGTGTGTGTATGTGTGTGTGTCCGTGGTTGCGTGCGTGAGTGCGTGCATATGCGCGTGCGTGCGTACGTGTGCACGCGTGTGTATGCGTGCGTGCATGGCGAGCGTCATGCCAAGAGACTTAGAAGTCCAGTGACGGCGTGACCCTCCCCTGACCGTGACAACCGCTGCTCCCGGGGTGCTGGCCCCCGGGGCACTCGTTGCAGCTGCCAAGTGTCGAGGTGTGCTACCCGCAGTCAGAGCCAGCAGAGGCAGCGGCGCTGATAGCGCTGCTCCAGATGGCGATCAACGGAAACCTACCGCAGCAATAGCACAGCAGCAGCAGCAGCAGCAGCAGCAACAGCAACAGCAGCAACAGCAGCACCAACAGCAGCCGCCTCGCTGTCGCTGTTGGCGGCAGGCGGTTGGGGGACTCACAAAAGCAGCAGCAGCAGCAGCAGCAGCGGCGGCAGCAGCAGCAGCAGCAGCAGCAGTGGCAGCAGCAGCAGCAGCAGCAGCAGCAGCAGCAGCAGCAGCAGGAGTAGCAGCGCCACCATTGCAGGAAACGGCACTGGCAGCCATCTTCAGCCGCCTGCACTGATTGACCCGGCTACAAGCGGGCCAGCGTCCGACCCCAGTCTTGCACTGGCGCCCTCTGCCACCGCACAGACCTCCCCTTTGTGTCCGACGCGCGTGGGGACCTCGGCCTCCTGACACCGTCGTGCAGTCTGCCGGGCATCACGGCGGTCAAGCTGTCCTCGACCTTTACACAGGCTGATCCAGCATCTGACGGCGCCTTCCTCGACTTTCTGGCGGAACTCGGAATAGGCCATCGCGCCGCCCACGGGCTGCGCGGCACCGCCGAACATCGAGGCGACGAGGAGCATGGCGAGCAAGATGCCGCTCCAGATCATCACGCTCTTCATCCAGGGGTTGCCTGCGGTTCCTTGTCGTCCTGCATACGGAATCTTTCGTGAACGGCTGAGCTGCTTCCGGCCTCTGCCGTGTCGAAGATGTCGACGACTTACGCACTGGTCCCTTGCCTGGCCCCTGCCACGCTTGGACGCACCTCGCAAAGCGCGCTGCGCCCGCGCCGCGCTCGTGAGAGCGCTGCCATGGCGACATTCCGAGCTCTGGGCGATGCCCACGGCGGTGGGTCGCTGTTTACGCAAGCAGCCTGGACAGCATTTGACACTACCGCGACCCGCCGACGAAGCCAGGCAGAATGCGTCAAATACCGATTGGGGCACAGCGTCGTAAACATAACAGTCCCCGTGCCCCGCCTCCCTTCCTGCACGTCGTTCATTTGAAACTCTTTAGGCTACAGGATCAAAGTATAGGTTGATAGATTGGAATATTGAGTGAATCGAGTTAGTGCAGGTGAGAAGGCGCTTTGCTATGGATATGATTTATAAAAGCCACAGATAAAAAATAATCTGTGGCTTGCGCGCAGCTAGGCCCATCACTGATTGGGGTGTGTTTGCCTTGGGCATATCGAGGGGTCCCACTAAATGGCACGCAAGGTGCATCGCGAGGCCGTTTCGAGAGTGACCCCTGCTCAAACGCGGCGCCGCCAGCCCGGCGCTGCCCGCTACCCAGCCTGCGCAAATTGCGTTCCGCTGTAGGCTGGCGTTTATGCCTGCGAACGCAGTGGGTGGGCACCCTTGCCCGCGCTGTGTTCCCTCTGTTCTGCACCTGATCTTCGGTTGCAATGCACTCGGGGTGTTTCCATCTGTGAGCAGGCTCGGCTGGTGCGACTCATCGGTACGGGGCGCTGGGCCCATGCTGCGTTGGTGCCACTCATCAGCTGCCGGTTCGACGCCCAGCAGCTGCTTCGTTTCTTGCGCATGGCCGTCCGTTTTGCCCTCGCTCCGATCATGCGCTCGCGCGGCTGGTGCGCGGGTCGCACATCGTCGTGCGGCGATTGTTCCGGCATGATTATGCCTATTTCTTCCAGCTCCCCGATGGCCGCATCTTTTTCGCCATCCCCTATGAGCGCGACTTCACACTGATCGGCACGACCGACGTCGATCATGATGGACCGGCGAGCGGCGCGCGCGAGCGCCGACGAAATCGCCTATCTGTCGAAGGCATCATGGAGTGTTTTTGGGCTGGCAACGCAGCGTAACGCCACGCCTTCGATGTCAGCTGTGACCGAGGCCTGCTGATCTGGGCGCGGACGGTTTCCTCAAGCGAGCCCTGAATAGCTGCCCCAACCTGGCATCGTCCTTCTTGAATGCAATGATTGAGGGCACGCAGAGGAATCAAACACAGAGAAAAGAGAGCACGGTACAAGAGTGGCACGCGCATGCGCGCGCATGCGTGCGCGGTGCTCGCGGGCTGCTCGCCAGCGCGCTGGCCCGAGTGCGTGGGGTAAACATGTCGTACCTACGGCACTGATTCGGCGCATACTTTTTGGTGAGAGTTACACACGCCGGCGCCGTGCAGGATGCTGTGGCCATGCGTCAGTGGGCCTATACCCATTGGGCAAAGTTCATGGTCCAGCGCAGCTATGCGCGGCTGCACGATCACCGCGTGTGGATTGTCGGTATCGGCTTGCTGGCTTTCATCTCCAGCATCATCCTGTTCGCAGTCCTGCCGCAGCAATTCCAGCCGACGACGAACAGCGATTACAGCCAGGTGCGCTATTCGCTGCCGCCGGGGTCGACGCTGGCGCAGAGCGAAACCATCGCGCGCCAGATCGGCGACCGTGCCATTGCAGGTTTATTTACCTTGTTATTAGTGGTTGCCTGAAAAGTTATACTCGACCTCGGCGGCATGATGCCTCATCCCTCACCTGCCATCGGACGCGCACACGTCATCACATGTTGCGACAGTGAACGCCGAATATAATCTGGCGCCGCACTAGGCGACGCTTCCACAAGGGCGGCCAGCACCTGTTGGCACCGGCCGACACGATCCGCACGTCGATCATGTCACAATCGCCAGCCCTGGCGCAATGACATGCGCCGACTGGAGCCACGGCGTCTTGCCGATCAACTGACCTTCCAGCTTGCCTTGGCGGCATCAGCCGCCCTGCCAGTGTCATCAACGCTGGCACCAGCGGTGTGATGGCAGGTGGGGACATGTCTGGGTCGAGCAGGGAGAGATGAACCTGATCATCTCGAAGCTACGACAAGAACCCGCCGAGCCTCGGCCATCTTCCGGTTTGCTGACCTCGATCACCAACACGACCAGATCAACGGCGGTGCCGGTGCACGGAGGCGTCCGTCCGCCACCATGCCGCGATCGCCGACCAGTGGTTCGCGCCGCTTCATTATGTGCAGAAGCGCATGCGCTTGATTGTGGAGACAGGCAAGATCAGCTCCTGCAGCGAGAACGCCTGGCCTCGGCCGGTGCAGACCCCAGCGGGAGCCGCTATGTTTTGGTGCGTGACTGTGCGCGTGCAGCCATGCCTGCGTACGCTTGATTGTGCAACTGACTGCCTGGCGCATGCCAGAAGTGCGAGTGTCAAGCATGCGGTGCCCTGGCAAGGACAAACGCTCCCGACTTTGCCCTGCCTGCATCTGTCCGTCACTCCGCGATCGATCCCGAGAAGTGATGCTTCTGCCTCGCCTGCCTGTGCGCCTGCCCGATGCACTTCCCCTGTTGAAGTACAGGCACGAAGCCGCTCTTCCAGCGCCCGCCAACAGCGCGTGCTGCTCGACAACTGTGGCACGGCCGTAGTTGGCGGGGCTGGTGGTGGGTCTTAAAGACGTACTCTGTACCCGGAAGCCATCCTGGCGAGGGGACCGCCTGGCCACCTTTGCAGGACCAACTCTTCGGTGCTAAGCCTGGGCATGGCCTGACTTACTTCTACCTCTAGAATGATACAGGAAGACGCGCGGAATATTTTGCTGGTCACGATAACCAGGTCGATCTATTGATTAACGGCGAAGCACAGACCAATCCCTGAACTCTTCCCGCTCCCACCCTGCCAACCTCCTGCTGTCCCGTATGCCAGCCGTGAGTGTCAACCCCGCCAGTTCATGCTGCTGATGACCTCGATGATGGGCATCGTGCTCGTCGCCACAGCATCAGGTCAACGTGAAGCTGACCTCGGCCGCGAGTTGGCGTGGCGGCGGCCGAGCGCCGTCGCCGTCGCCGTCGCAGCGCGGCAGCCAGGGCGCGACCCGGCAGGCTGCGTGCCTACGACGTGCTGCGGAGGCGGGCGCGGATGCCGCGTTCGTGGCGGCGGCCTGCATCGTGGTCGACAGCATGTTCAAACAGTCACAGAAGTACCAGGACTAGGCCCTGCCCATGGTACCTGCTGGGGGACGCCGGTCGGCGGCGGTGCCAGCGGCAGGGTGAAGACGTCGGCAAAATCGGTCGTATTCCATTCCTTGTAGAAATAGATGCCCGACACAAAATCGATGAAGCCATCACCGAGCGACCCGTTCAGCTTGATTTCCTGCGTGAACTGGTCGTGCTGTCCCTCGTTCGACGATGCGCCAACCCCCTGTTGGCCAGGAAGCTCCCAGGCCTGCCAATCTGGCTGCTTCGCCCGGAGGTGGCGACCCGGCCACAGAGGACGGCCGCAGTTTACATGCTGGGGTACAGTCACCTCGGCTGCCTCACCTGCCGATGCAGCAGAGTGTCGTGCGATCGACGCGACGCATGCCGATGTGGCGTCGCGTGATATGCCCGCAGGCGTTGAGCAGCCCGAAGTCTTGAGCTTGAGCTCACGAGCTCCTCTGGCGGACCGAGGCCGAGAAACGCGCCGGCGATTTTCTGCGCGACACGGGATCGAGCGCGCGTTGGCGGGCGCAAATCGAGGCCGGGGCAGGCGATGATGTCGCTGATCAGGAAGGTTGTGGGGCCTTGAGCCGCTATTCGGTGCGGCTTTGACCATAGTTTCAATTTATTACTCAGTTTAATGTTGCCTTCAATTCAAGTAGCAGCACTGCTGTGACGTGTGACCATTCTCGGTGTGACATGTCACTTGTTTGGGTCTGTTCGTTTGCTGCTTCTTGAGTTGGAAATCGATGTACCCCTGCGTGGCAGTATGCGCCAGGGCTTTCACTTTTCTGTGAGCGTACTTGCGTCCCTCTTCCGGCGAGACTGCCGGCCGCCGTTCCTGTCGGGCGTCAGCTGCAGCCGATTGCGATTTCTACCCCGTCTGTCTGCTGCTTAATGCCTTCGATGCAGGCAGCCCTGTCTGCCCACTGCTCCGCTGAGTGCTGACCCTTCAACAAGAACCTGTCCCGATTGGCAGCACACACAGTGCAGGCGAAGGCCGAGAGCAATAGTTCAGGCACTCAGTGTTACAACTGGCTGTAAGGCCTTCTTTCTGCATTTTTTCAAATGCCCTGTGGATATAGCCTACAGTCATTTCTGTTTTCAACACACGTTCCCCGTCAATCTCCATAATATTCTGGAAGATAGATGCGACCGGTGCGTAGGCCCCGAGGTTGATCGTAGGAGTTTCCTTTTCTAGGAGTCTTTCCGCAAGGGAGCCGGTTTCGATGTGTGGCGTACGGTTGTGTACACATCGACAAACGAGCGCATCAAAGTACGGTGTCAGCTCAAGGACCAGCGCACCAAGCAAACAACCTGCAAACAAGCTCGACACAGAGAGGAAAGGGGGAACGCCAAAGCAGTGCTTGTAGTCAAAAGGAAACATGTCATCACGATACAGCTAACTTTTAATTTAACCGGTTACAAATCCCTCACTTACATGCGGCTCAAGGCCCAGGCTTCCTCACGCGGCAGCAGTGTGCCGCAAGCGCGGCGCTGCTCGCTCTGCGCCGCCTGGCGCGCTCGTCCTGCGCTGCCACGCTGCGCCGAGGCGCGGGCTCAGCTGCTGCTGTACCGTTATCGAGCAGCTCGCGATCAGGAAGTTCGCAAGGCGAGTGCGCGCGCCTGCGGGTTGGGAACGAAGCCGAGTTGCTCGATCGCCTGTTCGACCGCTGCGCGCGTCTTGTCGGTGAGGAATTCGGACCGGTTGATCACCCGCTCACCTCTTTTTCGATACCGAAAGCGGCCATCAATTGCAGCCCGACCGCGGTCCGCCGCCTTCCAACAATCAACAATTGGTCCTGGCTTTGATGCGTGTGCAAGCTTGGTTCATGGACGTGCGCACACACTGCATGGTCTGCATGCGTACCACGTGCCTGTTCTGCGCACGTATACACACGCACATGTGCATTCAGGAATGTGTGAGAATCTGCAGTTTTTTTGCTAGTGGTAACGCAAGCAGCCAGTGGTACCGCTCCAGTAGAAATATCTTGCTGCGGCGTGACTGCAAGTGGGGCGCATCCAGCGCCATACCAGGGTTCAAGTGCTTGGGGTTTGAATGGGTTGCATGCAGCAGGTGGGTGAGGTGTGATTATGTGTCGCAGTGGCTTGGCAACGAGTGCATTCCTGAGCTGTGTGCATATTTGCAGGTAGAATGAATTTAATAATCCAGACCCGGAACCATTTTAACACCTGGGGTACTACTAATTGTGGAGGAAGGTTGCGGTAGATACCTTTGACTCTCGGAAAAATACATCCTTGCTTCGGGCCAAGCAATAAAGGCCTTATGACCGAAGGATGCGCGGCGCAGGCAGTCCTGACGGAAACTACGGCCCTGAGGTACTTCAATACGCTGGATGTGCTGGGCAAAACGTTGAAACTACCGAAAGGCGAAGGGGCGGTAGTGTTGGATGTATTGGATGTAGCTGGTGCTGGGCAAGAAGGCCTGGCACGTTCACCGACGGTCAGCGGCGGATAGCTGCTAGCCGATGTGTGGATGTGCCCGTGGGCGCTGAATCAGCATCTGCATGCAGACATCCCGGTCTGTGCCATAGCAGTATGCCTGCGCCTGAATGCCGGTCATTGCAGCTTTCATCTAGCGTGAGTGTGCGGGCGAGCGCTCGTCCAAGGTCGGGACCTGGTGGAGCGATGCGTTGCCGCGATGATCGCTCGTGCTTGGTGCTTGGGCATGCGTCCATGCGACAAGTCTGGCAGTGCTGCTGGGGACCTCTGGGCATAGGCCATCACTGTCAAGGTAGTGGCTGTCAGGCAATAAATATTTGCTGGCGCCTAGTGTGGTGCAGCCCTTGGGTCGCGAAGCACCGAAATGCGTCGCCGCTTCACAATCTGCCGCCGAGCACAGCGAAATCCTCTGGCCGCGACAACGTGAAGCCGCGCCGGGCGCCTTGCCGAGACGCTGCCGATTCGCTCTGTTGTCCTCTGCGCCGCAAGCTGCCGCTCCTGGGCGTCGCCTCGCCACCACCGATCCGCCGCCTTGGCCGCCGCCACGGGTCGCAGCCGCCGCGACGCCATGGCCGGCACCGCCGCGACTGTAATTTTCGCGGCCGCCCCGTCCTGCACCCCCGGTGCCGGCGCCAGCGGCGCGCCCGCGCCAGCCGCCGCCGCTGGCGCCGGCCGCGCATCCGAGGCTGCTGCTGCTGCGGCGGCAGGGGCGGCCGCCTCGGACGGCGGCGCGAGGCCCTCCTGCTGCGCGATGCGTCTGAAGGTCCTGCGGATGTCTCCGATGCGGCCGACGGCGACGTAGGCCTTGTAGGTGAACGTTGAGTTGGCCTCGATCGGGAAGCGCGTGAGGAGGGCGAAGTACGACGTGTCGCTGACGCGCGTGGTGTTGTCCGGGCCGACGCGGTACCTGCAGGGTTGGGCGCGCGGAGGGGGGGGTGGACGGCCCGTGGGCGTCAGGGCGCGTTGCGAGGTTCGCCGCGCCCGCGCCTGTGTGCCAGGCGTACAAGTGCAGCAGGGTCGTCTTCCCGCCACTGGCCGATCTGCGGTGGGCTTCCCGTCCTAGCGCCAGCGCCCAGTCGCCGATTCCGCCCACGTTGGCTCAGCTGTAAGGCCGGAGGCATTTGACAAAAACGCCGATGCCGCGCCGGTCGCAGGATCGTTTTCGCAGCCCACCTGCATGCGCGGCGATTGTGACCGGGCACCCAGCAAGTTGGTCATCAGCAGTGCGGGTGGACGACAAGGGCTATGGGGCAACAGTCAGGGACACTTGACAGCAGCAGGGGCTTTTATCCAACGTTCCGGAGGACGCGTACAGCTGCCACTTTACGGTATCACCCGAGCACCCGCGTCAAGTTTGCGCCCAGAAATCGGGATATTCGTAACCCACCGCCGGCAGGCGTGAATTATTCGTTCGTGCCGCCGGGCAGGGCGAAACGCAGGTCGCCGTCCGTCCACGGCTTTGCACTCGTACACCGCGGCACGCTCGCCGCCTGTCGGCGAAAAAGGCGGGCACCTACTGGTCGAGCATCGGCGGCTGCCGGATCGACGGACTGCATGCTGTGCGTCACCGCAGCGCATCGATCGCAGCGCGTAATCCGACGTCAGGATGACGTTCGACGCTCGGCCGTCAATTGCGGGGCGGCGCGGGTGACGACGCGGGTGCGGCCGGTGGGCGGAAGCAACGCCAGTTTTGGCCGCCAGCCGCCTGAGAGTCACCAGGAGCCGGCTTGGACTGCGTGGAGATGTCGAAATGTGCATTTCTGGTAAGCAAGCGTGCTTACCGCAGGCAAGCTGCCAGCGCTATACGACCGCCAGTAAGACTGATTAACAGAAATATTGCGATGGATGCCGCATGCATGGCGGGGCTGCTTGCCGGGTCTGAACCTTCCCGCTTCCTCCAGCACATGATTTGCCGCCGCTCGCTGCACAATGTTCAGAGTTCGCTCGCTCTTCATCGACCAGTGCTTCCTGCCACCTGGTTCCAGCGCCACGGCTTTGGGTCCAGCAGGAGCCGTCGCTGCATCCATATAGCTCTGCGGCATCAGCCGCCCGCAGCCCACACGTTCACGAGGTTGCGCCCCGTGAACGGCGCCGGCATCCCCTTTGACGAGATCTGCCCGACGACGCCGCCGCGCCTCACGTCGATGCCGACCGTCAGCGCGTCGTTTTCGAGGTAGACCATGTCCTGAACAATCTGGCCCTGCGGCTGTCCGCGCTCTTGCGGTCCCGAGGTCGTTGATCGTGGCGACGAGGCCGAGGTGGTGGTCCGCACCCTGAGGATGGGGCTCGGCGCCGCACGGGCAGCGGCGCTTGCGTGGGGCGCCGGGCGGCGGCGGCGGTGGTCGGGCGGAATATGTCCAGTGCACCGCGCAAGAGGGAGCCCAACTGTCGAACGCCCTCGGGCATCAGCTGCTGCGCGCGCGCCTGTGACTGCTGCGCGTTGGCGGCATGTCGCGCACGCTCAGCGCAGGGAGCGGCGCTTGGTGGTGGCCACCCCCTCCGTCTCGTGGCCGCGGATCACCTTGGCTAGCCGGCGGTAGATCTGCGCGCGATCTGACGCGGCCAGCCGTGGCGGCTCGTCACCGTGGCCACGCGCCGCGGCGTCGCTTCCAGCACGGGCTCGCTCTGCTGTTCGGCTGCCGACAACAGGCGCTTTGTTTGCTGGGGCGCGGTCTTGACAGCGCCGGGCGAGCTGTTGCGTTTGCTGCTGCTGCTTTTGCTGCTTTTGCTACTGCTGCTGCTGCTGCTGCTGCTGCTTTTTGCACTGCTGATGATGCTGCTGTGGCTGGGCCTAACAAACACGGCTGCGGCTGAGACGGGGTCGACTGTGGTAGTGCCCAGCCGGGCGCCAGCCTCCTCTAGAGGCCATGGCTGCAATCAGATGCGGCATGAAACGGAACAAGTCGCTTGTCAGCGGTGACGGACACGGGTTTACCGGCCAGCGCACGTACCCGCACGCATGAGGGCTGCCATGGCAGTAGGGCTGCGTGGAGCGCACCGTGGCAAACAGTTAACGCCATGCCCGGCGTTTGAACACTTGTTTACAGAAACACAAAATCCTTCAAACCTTTTGTCACTGCTTGGGTAGGCCTCAATGCTCATCACACACTACACTTGGCGCCATGGGAATATGCTCCGAATGCTGGCAGGGCCGCGCGCGCAGCCCCGCCAGCACCACGACGGGTACTTTCCCTAACCAACTTCCCCACATTGAAGCGTCCTGTCTGACCGAGCCAGCACCCTCGAACCGGCGAGACGGGACCTCAACTTCAAGCGGCCGTCGGGGGTTCAACAGAACCCAAGGCCTACTCCAAAAATGCGTTGGTTTCCCTAAAAAGCAAAACCCTATGCAGGTGGGTACCGAGCGCTGCCTGATGCATTTCCCGGTACCTACTGGCTGCCCCGGTCGATAACCTCTTGGCCGCGCCCAATGTTGGATTTCTTCGATTTGTAAGAGACTTAATAGATGCTTCTTAGCCTCTTGAATATTGCTATTTTCGTCGGAACTCCACGGCATCGACCAGGAACCCAAGTAAGAATCATTTATACAACTACTACACGTGAAAATTTTATCCCCGTTCCTATCGCCAAAATTGGTGGGGCATATTTTTATAAAATAATAAGCTCCTAAATAGTACTTCATGGCTTCAACTTGTCAACAGCGTATTCATTGTATTGGCGCCCAAGGGCACCCCACAGCACCACCACCAAGGTCCTGCGCAGGGCCGAGCCCTGCCAAGTGAAGTGCACTTCGTGAGCGGGGCCGTGGATTGGCGCCGCGCGCATTGCGCAGGGTGGCTATCTTGTTTATATTCACACTAAGCCGGGTCATGGAGTAGGTACTTTTGGTTTAGTATTGACAAATTTGAAAAGCGACGCGAACATTCTTCGTAACTTTGTGGTAAAGTTAAGCGCTCCGGACCGAATACCGCTCATGGCGGGGCCAATATCGTCCGTAGCCCATGTACCCATACAAACTACGTACCATCGTATGTCACTTAAAAGGTAGAGGCAGGCGTCAAGCTGCGATGCCGGCACATCGACCAGCTTGCTCGCATGCCAAGTGCCCATTGCCCATCAATCGCCAAAGGCCTCCGGCAGACACAGTCTGCACACCCCGACACCCCCGATTGTGGCCTGGCCATTACATCCGCTACGTCACCGCACGAGGCGGCACGCACGCCACAACTCCATGCCGAGCCGTCCGAAATCGCTGTAGGGATCGGTGTAGAAACCCATGTCCTTGCCGAGTTCCTCGGTATAGAGGCCCCAGCCTTCGGTATAGGCGGTGAAGCCGCCGAAGGGCGGAAGCGGTTGGCGAAAACCACAACAGGGTTGGCAGAGGCGCGAGCAACCGGACTTCAGCGTGCTGGGCCGGTGGATGCGAATGCTGACCTCCCCAGCCAGTCCGCTCGGTGGCCACCAGCCCCTGCCAACCTCTGCCGACGGCAGGCTGGCGCAGAACCCGCGATCGGTGCATGCGTGGCGGGCAGGGGCTCGCGCTCGGACCTGCGACACTCTCCGACCGCGTCCGTCCGCCCCGCACCTCGTCCTCCTCGGAGGGCTCCTCCTTCTTGGCCTCCGCCTTCTTGGCCTCGGGGGCAGCGCCGCCAGCGGCGGGCGCGGCGGCTGCAGGGGCGCGGCGGCGGCAGGGGCGAGCAGTGCGCGAGGGGGTGCGAGGCGATAGCTTAGTGAACAGCGACAATGCCGCATTACCGAAAATGCGCACGTTCGGCATTTCGTGGATGCGCTTCAAATCAAAGAACCGGTTACCTTTCGCGTAGTCTGCTTCCCCACGAATGATGGGGCCTACAAACGCGTTGAGGATACGGGGATCCATCTGACCATCGCCATCGATCTTTACCACTACCGTCGCACCATCTGCAACAGCCCGGTCATATCCCGTCAGTACAGCACCCCCCACCGACGTTGGTGAGCATGTCGCAATGGACTGGTTGGCCAGCTTCGCCACGGTGGTGCAGTGGGCTCCACCTCGATGCCGACCTCTTCCAGCGTCTTGCACATCTCGGCGCGGATGTCATGCAGCGAATCCAGCGGTGCGACCGGGAAGTAGCCACCCTTCACGCCGGGGCGATAGCCACTGTTGCCGTCTTGAAGGCGATCCGGCAACGACGCCGGGCCTGTTCGGTCAGACGAACAACAACGGCCGCCTGTTCACCGACGGCATCGACCTGCTGATGAACTACAACATGGATCTGGGCTTCGCGAGCCTCGACTGGTCGTTCGTCGGTAACTGGACGCACTCGTCGAAGTTCAAGTCGGACGTGAACCTGGCGTCGTCGCTCAACCGCGAATGCGTCGGCTACTACAGCGTGAACTAGCGCTGGAGGGGTCATGCTCTAGGAACGCACCGTGATGTCCAGGCCATCGTCGTGCAGGATGAGGGCCGCGTAGGTGCAGGCGAGCTCGGAGGTCGACATGTTGTACGAGTGGCTGCTGCCGAAGGATATTAAGGTCTCTGCAAGAGGACCACCAACAGGTTGAGGAGGACCGGAGCACATGCGCGCATGCACCTATGTGCGCTGCAGACACACCTGATCGCTTGACCTGCCGCCAAAATCGGAGGCTGTGGGCCAGTGCACGGTGACGAATCCCAAGTATGTGTACCACGTGAATCCTAAATCGCATTGAAGACCAGAGGTCTATGGCCGTACCTGGAAGTGATCGCGTACATAGTTTTTCACACCCAAGGCACCTGACAAACCGTTAGCGGCTGCGCGCAGCTCAAGGGACGACAGGGCTATGTCGTCGACCCGCTGTTGACCGAAGCGATCACGCCTGGTGTCGACAACCGCGAATCGGTGGAAAAGACGCTCGGCCGCCCGACCTTCGTCGGCCAGTTCAGCAACAATGAATATTATTATGTGTCGCGCGAAACGCGCCAGCTCGCTTTCGCCAACCGCGCGGCGCCGGTGCAGCAGACGGCGGCGTTCGCGCCGCGTGGCGCCTACCTGGCTGCGCCTCAACAACCTGTGTTTCTTGACATCTCTCAGGCAAGCCTTCCGCCGTGGGCCCGGGCTCCTGGGCTCGGGGCGTGCTGCACCTGCTGAAGACAGGCGGGGCAGCATCCAGACAGCTGCAGTCCCGCTGGGCCCGACGCGGCGCGCAGACATCAACGCTCAATCAACTGCCCCTGTTTGCTTTTTAAACCTGGTCACAGTTTCGCCGCGACGATGTCGACCGCCGCCGGCCATGCCGTCGGCCCCGTAATTTTTGTCGGGCGTCCTCCCCCCGTCAACCCCATGCCCCGGCAGGTCGAGCGTGACGATGCGGTAATCGGCGCCGAGCCGGCGCACCAGCGGTTCCCAAGTGTGCAGGCTGCTGTTCGAACCGGGGCGGCGCGAGGTCGGGCTTTGCCCTGGACGCGGAATGGGCGGTGAGCCACATGCCTGAATGCACGGCTGCCGGGTCGGGGGACGGCGGTTACGGAGTGCGGGGGCGCATTCCGACGAGCGGTAATCGTTTGCAGGGCTTTCTGCTTTGGCAGACCCTGTCCCTCTATCTCTTGCTCCTGGTACCCATCATGGTCATCGCGTGGCGTGCCGCGGCACCGCTGCGCGATCTGACGCGTGCCGCACGTGCCAATCCGGCGCTGCGCGATGCGACGCGCACTGGCGCAGGAGGCGGCGCGCGCGCGTCGGCGACCTGCCGCTGGGGGCGCTGCGCCAGATCGGGGACGTGGTGTTGGTGCACGACGAGCAGGGCCTGTACGAGCAGGACCTGGACGGCCGCCTGGGGTCTGTGAATCCCATAGGGCTCGAGGTCCGCACGGCGTCGGGCGACTTTCTGGGGAAGGTGCGGCGCGGGGCGCGGGGCGCGAGGCGCGGGCACGCGCGAGTGCGCGCAGCGCCGAGGGCGGTGGCGGTAGCGGTGCTGCTCTTGTCGACGCGGCGCCTGCGGCTGTGCCCGCGGGCGGGGTCGCGACGCACCGCTGTTCGTGCGCCTGCGGCGGCCTTGCAGGTGCGGGACCTGTCGTTCAGTCCCGACATCGGCGCCATAGGGCGACGCGACGACGAGTTCGGCCTGCCCAGCCTTGTCTGCGTTTTTGACTGCTTCTCGGTCGGGGCGGACGACATCCTCAGCATAGGGCGCTCGGAGGTGGGGCTGGGAAAGTCATGCGCGGGCGTGCTAGCAACTTGCCAGGATGGCACAACAGCGTGTGTGTGTGTGTGTGTGAGTGTGTGTGAGTGTGTGTGTGAGTGTGTGTGTGGGGGTCAGACAGGACAGCGTGCCCAAGTGCAGCAAGAGGCTGCATGATTGTTTACTTGTATGCAACGTCGGCATGGATGGATGTGCATGTGCACCATGGCCATGGGTTGCTGCGCCGCACGCACCATCGCCATAGCCCCATCCCAGATCTTTGCATGCCACGGGTGGACCCCTCGCTCGCGCCGCAACGGGCCCGCCTGCGCCCTCGCGCCATGTCGCGCCAATATCGCTTCGATGCGCCGCTATCCGCGAACGCAAGTATCCATACGGCCTCTTTCGCAGCCATGCCGTCGATCCTCAAGTCCCTAGGCTCCGGCGCCCGCGGCGGCGCCGGCGGCGCCGGCCAGCTGGCACTGCCCGCAGCGGGCACGTCGATGCGTACCGCGACGGCGCGCTGCGGCCGCGGGCGGCGGGGTGCGGCGCGATGGGGTACCTTCGCGAGTAAATTTTCGTACGAGTTGTCGCGCCGGACCTTGCAAGCGACGGCCGGCGATGGTCTATGCGGATGATGATCCGCCCGATCATCCTATACGGCATCGGCCTTGCCGCCGCGGCGTTCCTGCTCGAGCCGCGGGCGCGCGAGCCGCGCTGCCCCCGGCGCGAGGCGCGGGCGCGGCGCATGGCGCCGGCGCGGGCGGGTACTACCCGCGGCCGGCGGTGAGCGGCG
>NNCB01000511.1:0-16914 GCA_002317545.1 Scenedesmus quadricauda | reverse complement strand
CGCCATCAACATCGACCGTCGCAACACCAGGCTTTATCGGGAAAGTTCAGCCAGCGGCCGTCGCTCTATCTCCGCTCCGCTCCGTCCGAGTCCCCAGCGGCGCCGTGATGCCACTGTCGCTCACAAGGGGGGGGGGGCGCCACAAGCCCAGTGATTCAGGAATTCTGCTTGTTGATCGTCGCCAGACCTATAGCTGGCAACGCTGGGAAGGCGGTATCCCCCTCAGCTGTTAGCCATGTTGCGGGTGGCTAGTCCTGGCTGCGCTGCGGCGGGCACTAACAGATCCGCCCAGTACCTTCATGATGGCAGTTTTGGATGTGTCTGTCGGGTTCACACTGGCGCGCAGCTGCCAGTTGGTTAGGGCAGCAGTTTTAGTGTGATCCACAAGGCGCCGCAGCGCCCCCACAAGTCATCTGTCCATGAAACAGGTGTCTGTGAGCATTGTCTAGCGGCCCGACACGCAGTCGCGTGCTCATGCACAGCTGTACGGATGCCAATTCCTTACGACTCACGTCAGGATTGACGCTGCTGCAAGCTCAAAAGATCCGATGTCCGCACATCGACCACACAATGCGTGCCCAACCATGAAACGTGCTAATCCACCAGGGTCCGGCCTTGCCGCAGCCGCAAGCTAGCCCGATACCGCTGCCAACGGCCGCCGCTTCGCGCTCCGCCCGCGCCGCGCCCGCCACGTCCCACGCCCGTGCAATGTTGCTCAGCCACTCCATCTCCGCCGCGTTCCAGGGCGCCGGCGGGTTCTGCGGCCGCACCACCGGATCGAGGCGCCAGTGCCCCTTGGCGCCGCCTTGAAGCAGGCGTCGCGCCAGGGGAACCCGTGGGCCCTCAGCAGCGCGACGACGTCATCACGCGCCTCTTCCGCCGCGTAGCCGCAGGCAAAGTCGCTGGCGTCGGCGCGGCAGCCGTTGCCCACCGCAAGCCCTCCAAGTCGTCAGGCCATCGCGAGCTCTCCGACACCGATCTCAAAGGCGCAGCCGGGGCGTGGAGCCACCAACGCCTCGAACTGCGGGTGGCGCATTCGGCTGGCCGGGATATGCGGTGACCCCGGTCAATGAACAGCTGATCGATCTCAGCGTCATGGCGCAGGTCGACCCGGTTACCGGCGAGCCCAGGCAGTTGAGCCACTATGCCCGGGCTGGTGTCATGCGGGCCGCAGACCCTGGCGTCACGCCTGACATGCTCGCCGGCGGCTCAAGCCGGCGGACGGCGCCACCAAGCTGGAGTGAGCGGCAAAGAATGTAGATGCGCACCCATATTTAGAGGTGGCGAGCCCGCAGCGCCCGCCAATACTGGATAGGTCTGGGCGTCAGCCGTGATGCGGCTGACGCCTGCTTCCAGCAATCACGCCGGTGCATCAGCTCGCACACTGCCGCCCCACGCCGGTGCTGACGCCAGCTCCTCGAGCCCCTCATCGTCGCCTGGGACCAAGCGCCCCCCGAGGACACCGCCCACTCCAGCATGCTGACATCGCCGGCTCGCGGCGCCGACCAGCGTGGCTGCCAAGCGATCACCTGGTCATGCGCGAGGTGAGCGCGGCCGTGCTGCCGCCGGCCGCGGCGGCGTAGTTGTGGTGCCGTCCCACGGCACGCCGCATGTGTTGCAGCAGCCGAGCATAGAGACGTCGTTTTGCCGTGTGCTACCTCAGCAGGCACGCACGTCGGAAGGTATCACGGTCAGCGCTCGGCTGAGTTGTCACTCAATTTGCATCCACTAGATATTGCACCGCTCCCGGCTCCGGGGACACGTGGCCCTGTTGCCGGGCTGGCCTTCGCCTTTGCCTTCGCCGCCGCCGCCGCCGTGGCTGCTGCGCTGCTGCTGCTGCGCTTTTACCGCCGCTGTCGGCTCGCGCCGCCTGTACAGCAGTGTTGGAACAATATCTCGGCACTGCAGGCTGCCCGCCTCGTACCCGGCCGCCTCCCTGGCCGACCGCCCACCTGCGGGAGCGCCGTCGGCGAGCGCCCAACCAGGAGCTCCGAATGCCCGCCCCATGCCGCGGCGGCGGCTATGTCCTCGTATACGCGGCGCCGTGCTGCCGAGAAACGGCAGTCGGTCGCAGGTCGCCGCCGTTCGGCCGCGCGCGCGCACGCCTTGCCCGTTGATATTCGAAGCATCCGCTGTCCGCCGCGTGCGCTCGGTCTGCCAGCTATTGCTGAGCCCGAGCTGCCCGGCTGCCGCGGCCGCGCCCGGGGCGCGCGAGGCCTGGCAGCCGGCGTCCAGCGCCTGCCGCAGCGCGCTGATGACGCCGCCGGTCGCGGCGGCGGTGGCGGCGTCGGCGTCGAACCTGCAGAGGTCCTCGGCCTGCACCCAAACTAGAGCCGCGGTGTCGTCATGGAACGCGGCAGCCGCCACGTACCTTTGCAGCCAGCGCCGTTGCGGCAGCCTGATCGGGCACGATCACCTGCGCGAAGCGGCGCGTCTCGCTCGCGCATAGCGGCGCATTGGCGTCCTTTCCTTGGCGTTCGGCGTGGTCCGGCAGCGCGCGGCTGGACCAGCGCCCTGTCGACACCGATATTGGATGCGGCGGGGCACGGTGATTGCCTTGGCTGAGCGGCAGCGCCGCAAACACGAGCTGCAGCGCTGTTGCGTCCGATCCCACAGATGCAGCTTGCGCCGTTGACCCGCTCGTGGTGCTCTTGGCCGGTGCTGAGGGGCTATGCGGCTGCACCATGCCGTCGCGAGGCTTGCATGGCTCCTGACCCACTTCCATTGCTTTGAATTTTTTTGGGCGCCTTCACTCTGTCGGGCGATTGAGGCGACTCAATGATTTCTCCAGGAATTCGGGAACTATGCGGGTTCAGGTTGGCCCTGCAGCGACCCGACGCTTTGATTCCCCAAAGTACAGCTATTGAATGGAGAGCGGATCAGCTGCTGGCGCTATTCCTTCAGCGACTTCCTTTCGCGGCTGCTCTCGCGCTGATCGTAACTGTGGCGTGGAATCTTGGCTCGCTATTTGTTGGCAAGATTATGCGAATCCACGAGCAGCGCCTTACATTGGCGAGACTGCTAGTGATAGCCAAAGAGACAGTGTACTCATCCGCGGTTGGTCGCGAACTATCAGATGAATTGCTGGTGGGGTTTGTTCCTGTGCAGCGCCGCATGCTAGCACACTCACAGCGGACTGAAGACCATGTTAACAGAAAACTGAAATTCCAACTGCCTGCAACACGGAATTGCCACAGCCCAGACATCTGTATAATTTTGTCGTGACACATTCGTATCTCAGCCAAGTCACAATCAGCAGCCCAGATGGCAATTGAGATGAGCTTCCGGACAAACGAATCAAGGACCAACACGGCCCTCGCTATCGGCCACGCCCTCGATCCTGTTCAATCGGTCCTCTTCCTCCCGCTTCCAGCCGCCGCAGCGTTTGCGCAACGTGCCCTGGCAGGCTCAGGTGCAGCGCGGTTCGGGCTGTCAACGGCCGGGATGCGTGCAAGTGGCCACAGGGCCACCTCACTACAGTGTTTAACGCTGACACGCAGGCGTGCACCTCCAGGTGGAGGGAGCATGTCGTGGTGCCGCAACGAGCTCGGCACCCGTGCTCGCCGCGGTCGACAAGGCCTTGAGACCAGAGCGTGCTGCTGGATACCAGCGCATGGCCTGGAAGCTCTCAGGCCCAGGTGCATCAGCCAGACGGGTCGGAGTTGAGCGACCATGATGGTGGCTGGTTACCTAGCACTGCCAAGACCAGGAAAATGCCGGCCACGGCGGCAACCATCAAGCACCCTCGCTCGGCAAGCCGGTGCTCGTGATGCGCGAGACGACCGAGCGACCCGAGGGGATTGCGGCTGGGACCGCGCGGCTGGTCGGCACCGACAAAAATCGGATAGTTTCCGAAATTTTCAGCCTTTTGGACGATGAAGCGGCCTATAACGCCATGGCGCGCGCCCATAATCCCTTTGGCGACGGCCGCGCGGCGGAACGAATTGCGGAGATTGTCAGCGCGTGCTGGATGCCGGGCTGACGGGCGTCCCCTCTTCGGTAGTGCGACCGTGGCTGCCGACAGGGATCACACCAGTTCCGAGCAGCGGTGGTCAGCACGCTGTCGTGCAGCTGACAACGCTGAGGGGCGGTGCTGAGGCAATGGAGGTGAGTAAGCGTGCTGCTGCTGCTGCTGCTGCTGCTGCGGCTGCTGCTCTGCTGCTGCTGCTGCTGCGCTGGCGTGACGGCGCTTCGGAGGTAGAGGATGTATTCGCGCACCGAGCGGTGCAGCAGCGAGGTGTCCTGGGTGACCAGCGCCGGACCTGCGCACGCAGCGTGCTTCCTGCTGCACGCTGCCAGGGTGCTCGTGCTGCGCCCAGTTGTCGGCCCGACCAGCGCAGCTGTGGCTGGCGTGGTGCTCGACGCAGTGCGATGTTAACGGAGTGTGGCTGGCCGAGCAGCTCGGCCGCGAGTTTGCGGTCGCCGAGGGTAGCGCGTTCGTGAACGGCAACGGGACGAACCGGCCCAAGCGAGAGCTTCCTGGCATATCGCGACGCGCGTATCGCAGGTGCGGACGTCGGGCATCTCGCCCCCGGGGACCGCGGGCGCTTTCCCGGCATCGAACCCCCAAGACAAGCTCGTCGAGCTCGTCCATTCGCTGAAGGCGCCGTACCGGCAGGGGGCGAGCTGGGTGATGAAGCAGCGACTACGCTACGTCCGCATCCGCAAATTCAAGACGACGACGGCGCCTTCATCTGTGAGCCGGCGGCCCAAGCGCGTGTCGATGCCCGGGGACCGCCCTTGGGGCGGGATATCCCGGTGGATGTTGTTGCCGCTGCTGCGTTGCTGCTGCCGCTGCGCTGCATTTGTGGCTGCTGCTGCTGCTGCTGCTGCTGCTGCTGCGCTGCTCTGTCGGGTTGTTGCCGCGGGGCCACTGCTGGGCGCGCCGCTTGCTCGAAGCCCGCCATTGCACCGGGGCTGCGCGGGTGCGGCTGTGTCGGCGGCCGCAAAGTCGAGCCATTGCTTCGAGAGCAATTGCTTGCCCGCGGCCTTTCCCTTGTTGAGGTGCAGCAGGCCATATCTCGCCCAGTCGCGCGCGGTCGCATAGGCGTAGGAGCTGCCGACCTGCACGCCCGCTTCGTCGGGTTCGATCAGTGCGCTCGTCATGCCTCACAACGGTCGAGTCGGTCTACCTATTCGATGTGGTGGCTATCGTGGGGCTTTTTCTGTTGCTGCGTTCCGAAACCCAGGATCGATTTGCACACCATACGCGATTTGTCGACAAAAGAGCGAGCAGGCGCGGAAGGCAAGTTCGCCGATCAAGTCGCATACAGCTGAACATTCATGCCGGCGCCGCCATAGTTCCATCGGCATCGGATCCGCCGAACATGGTCCAGTCGACGTTTCGGCAAGGATGTCGTCGGGACACGCCGAGTTTTCTGACGCGCCGCCGACGACGGCGAGGTCGTCGCCATCCTCTGAGCAGGTCGAAGGCGGTTGCATGCGGCCAGTGCTGCGCCCGCTGCTCGTCCTGCTGCTGCCGTTGCCGCGCTGCTGTTCGAACCCCTGAAGCTGCCCTTGCTGCGCTGCTGCTGCTGCTGCGCTGCTGCTGCTGCTGCTGCTGCTGCTGCTGCTCCTCCTGCTGCTGCTGTTGCTGCTGCTGCTGGTGCTCGTCCCCCTGCAGCTGCTGTTGCTGCTGCTGCTCTTCCTCCTGTTGCTGCTGTTGCTGCTGCTGCTGCTGCTGCTGCTGCTGCTGCTGAGCGCCACTTCTTGAAAGCTCGCCGCGGCTGATGCTTGCAGAAAGGGGGCTGTGGGAGTGGTCCAGGCGCAGATCAAGGTAATATTATACCCCTGACCCTCAAGCGCCGGCACGGTGAATCCACATGAGTGGTGCAGGCTCCTGATATGGTTGGACCAAGTGGAATGGGCACCGAAGGCGTCGACCTGTTCATCACCGCGGGCATGCCGCCGTCGATGAAGGTCCACGGCAAGTACGATGCGCTGCTGCAGGTATGGATGCATCATGCCGAGTATGTTTACCTGGACACCAATGAGCCTGTCGTAGTGGGGTGGGGGCCAGCGGAGTAGCGCAAGGCTTCTGGAGAGGCGCTCAATCAGCCGCGCAGACAGCACGTCCAGCTCCTGGGGGTCGGAGGGGTTTGGAATGGCAACATTGCACCAGATGCTTCAGAACCTTGGCAGTACCTGAGATGACTCCTATTTGAAGTCTGTGTGCGCCCATTGGCATGCGAAATCCATGGGACTGAATGTATGACATAAAGATGCCCGCAAGCTACCCCAAACAGGCCCCAGATCAGACCTGCAGGTTGCTCCTCGGGCTGCCATGAGTGCTTCTGAAGAGGACCCCGCCCGCTCGGCTTCCCGTGAGTCCCGCAACCCCGCCGCGGCCGCAGCCCACCAACCCGCGCCGCGGCCACCGCCTTGGGCGACCGGGGCCGCGGCGGCGCAGACGGCTCGGCTGGCGGCGCGCCTGGCGACGCTGCTGCGCCTATCAGACCAGATGTCGCGCGAGCGGCCGCTGCGGAGATGAGCGGGCGGAGCGTCCGCTGGCTCCTGGCATGGGCGCACCTGCGGCAACCGCGTGGAGGGGGGCGGTGAGCATCAACTGCCTCAGAACAGCTCGAGAAATATGACGCCTTGCTGCCCATTATCTGCAAGCTGTTAACAGCTTCTCCTGGACGTACGCTGCATCACATAGGCTGAAATGGCTCAAGTCGCAGGCACATGCATGGCGCCCAGATATATGACACCGCCCAGATACGCTCCGTGGGCTTGATCTGACCGCGGTGCCGGTCGTGATCCACGACCTAGACCGCCATCGCCGACGCCCAGAAGCGCCAGCGCGACATGTCGACAGGGCGCAGCATGCACTCGATCTTGCCGCTGCACTGGGCGCGGGGTGCTTCCACCATGCAAGTTCGATCGCAGTGGCAGGGCTGTACCCGGGCATCTTCCGCGAAGACATGTTCGACGAGGCCGAAGGCCTTGACGATCCGTACTTGCGCACCAGCATGAATGGTGATTGCCGGATCGGTGGTCGAGAGGAAAGATGTTGAAGCCGTTCCTGGTGTGATCAGCCCAGGTGCATGCCCGAGAGGATGGCGGAATTCCCGATGCAAGCTGACCTGCCGGAGCAGCAGAGGGGCGTCGCGGCGAGCGACGGCCGCGCCAGGCTCCGCGTCGCGCCTGGTGCACCACTCCGCGGCGAGCGGCAGCGGCGCGATTGGGCCACCGGGCGGACCACGCGCCCCCAAGCAGGCCCTGGTTGGCCAGCACCAGGTGCGAACACTCCGCCGCGCTGCTGCCTGGCCACTGGTAGCGGATATAGACGCCGGCCCGCAACGCCTGGGTGTTTGAACAAACTCAATGCCGTGGCAGAAGAGTTTATTCGATAACGAGGGCGTCCTAATCGCACGGGCTAACTTGGCCTTGGCCGCATGCCGTGCCGCCCAGCCCCTGTGTACTGCGTGCAGTGTCACCACCAGCCGGTGGCCCCGAAGCCCGCCCCGCACCTTCAGGCAGCTGTGAGATGTCGAGATGGAGGGCCCTCTCAATGCACAGCCGCACGTCCATCATCCCAAGACCGTCCCGACTCCGACCCCGCTGCCGCTGCTGCGCCTGCATTGCGCTCGTCCGCGCCCGAATACCCTGCCGCCGACGTTCCGGAGGGCGAGGATGAAGAGGGCAATGTCGAAATTTCACGTTGGGGCACGCCGCGCAGCTTCGACTTCGAGCCGCAGGAACATGCCGACTTCGCTCCGGCGCTCGGCCTCGTAGCCGCTTGCCATGCCGTGGCGCCTCGACCCGCATCCTCGCCTGCTGACATGGGGGGCTGCGCATGGCGCGTGACACGAGCGCTCTGTCGAGGTCGAGAGGACTGGTTTCGACCGGTTGCGGACATTGTGCTCTAACCTACTCTGGCGGGCACGACGGCAGCAGCTGACGCTTCAGCTGCTGCGAGACGGCGGGACGCCTCTGGCGACAGCTGGCGGCCGTCTGGCTTCCGGTCGGGCGAGCCGCGCTCGCTGCCGCCGCTGCTGCGCGGGCCGGGCAAGGGCTCGTAGAGCCCCAGTTCAGGGGCCTCAGGCTGCCCGTACGAGGCGAGAGCAGACGCCTCGCGGAAAAACTCGGCGTCCGACAGCGGCGCCGCTGCATGGTCCCCAGGTGCGGCAGGGCGGCCGCAGGTGCGGCGCGGGGCCCAGCAACAGCGACTGCTGCGAGGGTTCCTGTGGCGATGTCGCGAGGCCTGTCGGCGATGGCGGGCGTCCCCCATTGAGCGCTGCGGGCGACCCCACCGGTGCGGCCGCGGCGGCGATGATAATAGCGCATGAGGGCCCGCGGTCGAGCCCCAGAGCGCCTCGGGCTCGGGTCCAAGGGCGGGCGGCGGCGACTGAGGGGGCAGGAGCTCGAGCAGCACTTTGACGCTGATGTGGCAGTTCCCCAGGTCCTTGGCCATCGGGTGGACCAGAGCAAACGTGCCGCTCAACCACCTGCGGCGTCGGCGGGCGGCGCGTGCGAGGGTGTAGGACATGGGATCCGAACAACAACAGGGTGCGCCGCTTTGCGCCGGCAACCGGCGGGGGCCAGCGCTCGATGATACCATGGCGGCAGCTGCTCGCAAATCAGGAAACTAGCAAACATGCTTGTCGCACGAGGCAGAAGATTTGCAGATGGTCAATGAGGCCCGCATATCAACCCACCTGGTCGCGGGCATCGTCGCGACCGGGCCGCGCCATCGAGAAACGCGAGGTGCTCGCGCTCCGCCGCCACATCAGGCACATCCACCACGGGCGTCTCCCCGCCGCGCGCTGCGCCGGCGACCACTTCCTGCCGGCTCACGATCACGCCAGCGGGTGCAGCAGCAGCGCCCGGCCAGCGCCGCGCCGGCCGGCACCCAGGCGACGCCGCAGTGCTTCAGCGCCACCGCCCATACGCGGGCCGCGCCGGCCGCGTCGTGCGCCGGCCGCGGCGGCGCGGCGCGGCAAAGTTGCCTTCGCCTTAACCCGTCGGAGGTTTCGGTATGGACGATCCGGTAGCCGGGCAGCGATCCGCGAGGATAGTCGCGCGGCGCCGGGTAGAAGAGATTCTGCTGGTTGAAATGGAGCACCGCGCCATTTGGCCTTTGAGGAGAGGACCAGCGGCGACGCGCTGCCAAGCGCCGCAAGGGCGAGCGGCTTGAGGGGTGGCGGCAGGGGCGCCAGCCACTCAGGGAAGCTGTGAAAAGTGGAGATGCAGGGGCAGACTGCGTCAGGCGGGATGGGTTGCTTGTGGAGAATGTCTGACAGGGCACGGCGGCGCGCTGGAACCTGCGGGGCTCAGATTATCACATGTCAGCGGCGGCAGCAGCGTATGGGCACACCGACCGCGATGCTAGCGCCCGTGCGCTGGTGCTCGAAGCAGATCGCACGAACCCTGGTCACCTCTCGAGGGCATTTGGCTGTGATGCCGGTGTCGTAGGGAAGGCTACTCATATAAGCGCCGTCGAAGCGGGTAATGACCGCACCTTCGGTCGCCGCGGCGCGACACAGCAGCCATTTGCCGCGGATCCCCTCGGTCGACGTGGGTGGCGTCAATGGGAGCACAGCGAAGTGAGGGCCCTGCATGGACTGTGGTGGTGGTTCAGGTGCCGCCGGACTTGAAGAGACGGCAGATTGGTGTCATATTTGGCTCCAAATAAGGAGCCGAAGATGGAACAGATCCTGTCCAGCGCCAGCGTCAGCATCACCGAGCTCAAGCGCAACCCCAGCGCGTGATCGAGGCTGCCGACGACGAGCCGTGGCCGTGCTGCACAACAAGCCCTCGCCTCCTGGTGCCGGCCGCCGCGTACACGCCGTCAGCTGCGCCGACGGGCGCCGGCCTGCCGCCGGTCGAGCGCGGCGGGATCGCCTGGGAGCGGGGCGCTTGGTGCACACCTCCACCCGCGCCTCGCGCGCGCGAGCGCAGCAGGGTATCGGCGTCAAGGGCGAGGGGCACGAGGGGGCAGAATGCCAAACTGGGGGCAGATCGTATGGGCCTGCGCAAGGCGCGCGAGCATACGGCGCAGCCGTCGCGACGTGGTAAACGACGCAAAACAGCTTGCCGAAAGAGATGTAATTGGACATAGCAGAAATGGCATGATAAAAAAATCCTAGTGGCGACTAGCTGGCAAACCAGTCTGGAAGTAGCGCAAACGGCCTTGACGGTGGTCTGCCGCAGCAGCTTCCAGCTGCCCGACACCCCGGATCGATCAAGCGCAGGGTGCGGCCCAGATTGATGGCGCGGCCGACGAGGCCGCCGTCGCCGCCAAGAAGTTTGCGCCTCATTGCCGGTCGTCAAAGAACACGTATCTCAGGATGCGTTTCACTCACTCGCTTCATCGCGAGCTCGCGACCGTTCAGGCATAACGATGTCGGTCAACATGAGACGGACGCCGGGCTGCGTTTCGAGAATGGCAAGAGCTTCGAGCGCATCCCCTGCGTGCCGGACCGTATAGCGTGAGACCTGCAGTCCACATGCCCTGATGATCTCGATGACGAGCTCAGCCCCTGGCTCCGCCGCGGTCGCACCACCCGGTCCCACCGCCGGCAGATCCCCGGCGGCGCGGGCGGCGCTTTGGCCGCCGCCACAGCTGGCTAGGTCCGCCGCCGCCGCGCCCGTGGCGCCTCCGCCGCTGGGGTCGCCGTCGAGAGCTTTGGACCCATCGACCCCCGGGCTGCCGGCGGGGCACTGTGGGACGCCGGCCGGCGCGCTTCCGCATGATGCCCTGGGCGTCGGCGTTGCCCGGCGCGCCTTGCTCTAGATCGCACCATCTGCACCATCCTGGTCACCGCCTCCTTCGCCAGCATCACCCGAGCTTCGAAAAGCAGCTCTCCGCGCTGTAGCAGACGTGCACCTGCAGCAGCGGCGCCAGCCCCGGCCCCGCCGCAGCCAGCGATGACGCGGCGGCCGCGGCGCGCGCCTCGCCAGAGGACGGGTCTAGCTGCACGGCAGCAGAAAGGCCTGGCGCGCCGCACTGCAGTCTGGCGCAACGGGGCTGTCCACGGCGGCGAGCGCGGCGAGGTCGGCCAGGGGCAGCTGGCAGGACGCTCCATGGCGTCACTGTCGTCCTCCCATTTGTAAATCACCTGGAAGCCAGGGTTGGACCGGGGCTGCGGCATATTTGAAAACTGGGATGACAGCTGACGTGGATTGGCAGACGGGCAATTGCGCTGGCCGTGTCGCCTCGGGCAAAGGGTGTGAAGCTGAGGTTCATTGCACCATCATACCTGGACACCGCAGCGCAACGCCTGCGCTATCAATTGTGCCTGCCCTCCACCTCCATCCCCGCAGGTGCTCCGCCACACTGGCGCAGGGCGGCAGAAGGATGGTGTGGCGTGCGCTGGCGCCAAACACGGTCGTGGAGGCGCCGCCATCGTCGCCGCTGGCGCACGGGACGAGCCCGGTGTGAGGGCCTCTTGGTCGCCTGTAGAGTGATCAGCAGCAATCACAGGCGCAGTCAACGGTTGTAAGAGTGTCGGAGAGCCCATCGAGCAGGAACTGCTCGACTTCCTTCTTCCGGCCTGTGCTTCCAGGCGGACGAACAGTGCGACCCGGACCATGGCGCGTCTCCTTTGGTGAGGAGCCACCCACCATACGCCTTTATTCCGCCAGTGCCGGAATCGGGCCGGCCCGCGAAACGGAATGGACTCGCACGCGCCCTGGACCGGACCCCAGCGGTTCGGCGGGAACGCTCCGAGTCGATTCCCTCGTTCCATCGATCGGCCCGGCATCAGCGGCGCGGGCGGCAGTGGGTTGCGCTGCCTGCTCTTCCTGCTCCGGCGCTGCATCCACACCCAGGTCCTGCATCACATCGGGCTGCCCCTGTCCCTGCCCCTGTCCCTGCCCCTGCCCCTGCCCCTGCCCCTGCTGCTGCTGCTGCTGCTGCTGCTGCTGCTGCTGCTGCTGCGGCTGCTGCTGCCGCTCGCCGCTTGTCCAGGCAAGGTCTGGTACTGCTGGCTGCTGGCCATGGTGGCCATCGGCATCAGCCTGGCCGCCAGTGCTGGCTGCCGTTCTGCCGGACGCCAGCAGGTCCCACACCGCAAAACTGCCGGACGCCGGCAGCCGCGGGCTGTCCAGCTGCAGCGGGCTCCTGCCCGCCGCCGCAGCCGCCGCCTCTGCACTACCTGCGCCGCCGCTGCCGGCGCCGTCGCCGCCGCGCTGTGTGGCTCCATCGAGGGGAACCCGCGCGATGCCCAGCAGCCGCCTGACCGCTGGAGCGAGCGCCCGCATCGGCCCCGGCCCGGGCGGGCGTGGACGCGCCCCACAGCTCGATGGCGACAATCGGCCTGTCTGTGGCAAGCCTCGCCTCGGCAGCAGCGAGGCGGGGCCCTCCAACTCGACCTCCACCAGACCGCAGACGTGGTCGCTGCTGCTCCTGTTGCCGCCGCTGCCGCCACCAGCACCGGCGTCCCCATCGCCGCCCCGCTGCCACGGCAGATCCACCTCAGCGGCCGCCGCGCCGGCGCGCACGCGAGCCGTGAGGCGGCAGGCTGGGGCACCGTCTGGGCCTAGCACACCGCTGGCTCCCAGCAGCGTCACGACGAGGGGTGGGCCTGGGGGCGCCGCCTTGCGCTGTTGCTGCTGCTGCATGCTGGCCCGCCTGCTTGCTTCGCAGGCTGGCCTGCAGGAGCATTGCTCTCTCATGCCCCGCGCTCCTTTCCGTCGTGGCCATGATCCCCCTGCTGCGCGCCGCTCGCCTCAGCATCTGAGGCGGCCTCGCCGGCCAGTGCTGCTCGCCTTTTCGCCTTTTTGGGCGGTCGAAGTACGGCCACCGCCGAGCAAATCTGCCGATCTGCCAATCGCAGCAGTCGACATGCCCGTGCTTGACCGGACAAGCTGCTGCTGGTCGACGTGATGGAGCAATCGTCCTCGCGCCGGCCACTCCCAGAAGCGGCGTTCCCGCAGCCACGCTTCCAGCAGCGGCCGCCGCAGCTGCGGACACGGCGAGCGGCGGCGCGCGCGGCGGATGCCGCGGCAGCGGCTGTCTCGCCAAGCACAGACTCGAACACGGCCCCAAGCCGGCTTTGTTGCGACGCGGCGGCGTCTGCGCAGTCCCTGCTGCCGAGCTGCTGGGTTAGCAGCGGTCGAGACAGCAAATGCTGCCTGCGGGGGCGGCACATCCAGCCCCAGAGCAGCACCGAGCCCCTGCGCCACCGCCTCGTCCATTGCAGCCTTGAGGCGTTCCGCCTTGGCGATGATAGCGGCGATGGGATCGCCACCGTCATGGTCGGATCGCCTGCCTTCTGCTGCTGCTGCTGCTGCTGCTGCTGCTGCTGCTGCTGCTGCTGCGTCTTCGAGCTTGGGCTGCTAGGAGACTTCCGCTACGACAGGCTCGTCCGCCATCGCTCCTGCAGCTGCGCGGCGATACCGCCCACCGCTACCGCCACCCCCTCCTCGACGATTCTCCTGGTCCTCAAGCTGCTGGCCCAGCCCGTGCAGCAGCGCCCGCTGGCGCGGTCGATGCCACCCTCAAGCCCCGCCGCGCTGCGGCCCCGCTGCCGCTGCTGCGGCCCCAGCTGCCGCCGGCGCCCCGCCCGCCGGCGGCGGGTACAGCGGCAGCCCGCGCTCCGTGCTGGCCAGGTGCTCGTTCATCTCAAACGATGAAAGCGCCCCGCTGTAGCGCACCCGCAGCTGCACTCCGCTCGGCCCAGCACCTGCTCGCTGTCGCCGAGGCCGGCAGCTCGCCGCGAGCGGCACCGACGCGTGCGCGGCGGCGAGCGGGAGCGATGCGGCGCCGACACGGCGGCGGAGGGTCACTCCTCGAGGACGAGGACGAGGCTTCGGCGTCCAGAGGTAGCGGATGAGGAACTTTGGGCCGCAGCAGACCGGGAACGCGGCGCCCGCGCCGCGTTCTGGGTGGAGCGGCACGACGGTGCCGGCGCCCGGCTCGCCCCACCACTTGACGCGCAGCTGGACGGCGCGGGGGGCGCCGCGGGGCGAGAGCATTCGAGGTTTTTCAGGGCCACTGAGAGCTCGCCCTTGACATCGCCGTCCACCAGGGGCGGCAGGCTGGTTGGAGAGATTTTGACGTGAGCGGGGCGTTGCGGCTGCTGCTGCTGCTGCTGCTGCTGCGCTGGGTCGGGTGGAGCGGCGGCAGCGCGCCGCTGCCCCTCTGCACCAGCACCTGCGCCTGCGCACGCCACGGAGCGTAGCTTTTTGCTGCTGCTGCTGCACCTTATAAATGGATTGCGCACAAGCTTGGCCTGACCGTGGATTCCGAATCCATCTACACGCGCATGGCGGTCGAAGCGGGCGTCGACAGTGTCGAGCATCCGCTTCCGCGAACGGACGAGACCGTTCGTCTGATGGCGAAGAAGGGCATCGCTGCGGTGCCGACCCTTGTCCCTTACCAATATATCAATGCGATGGGCGGCTACTTTGGCTCCACGTCGCGCCGCTTCACCATCTCGGATGCGAGCATTTTCGAGATGGGCGCCAAGCTGAAAGCTATCTCTTTTCTATCAATACATAGAGATTTAGTTATGGTTTTCAGCAGTTGTATCGTTGCGGCTGGTGGACGGAACACCCGGTTGATAACGCGCGGACCATGGTCCGGCCCGGTGTTGCCCTTTCGCGGAGAATATTGTGAACAGACAGAACCCCCATTCGGCAGCTCATCCGCAAGGCAAAAGCCCCGGCCAGAACAGCGAACGCGAAGATGAGGAGAACAGCCATCTCGACAATCTTCGCGGCGGTGCCGATCCGAGCGGCGGGCAGTCGAGCAGTCCGCCGCATGAGTGGAAGCCGGCCGCCCGTCGTCTGCGTCTCGTGGGGTCGCAGGCATCGCTGCCCGCCCAACACGCCCAGGATGCCCATGACACCCAGAAGGGCGGCTTGACGCACAGATCATCGAAGAAGCCACAACAGAGGAGCCGTTCAGCTTTGAGCAGCAGTGGTGGCCGGCGGCCGTGCCGGACACATTCGGTGCGCGTCGCAGCCCTGCGTGTGTGCCGTGTTGACGCATGCCGTGCGACGGTTTGGTGCATGGCGTGACTACCTTGGGATGTTTATGGTCCAAACATTTTACACACCACTAGGAGGATCAAGTACGTGCATGTGGCTGTTTGTCGAATGCATGCACCAACAGCCACGCTTGCACATCAACACACGAGCACACGCCGCCCTCTGCGCTTGTCGCGCGCGCAGACAAGACGCGACCGCACTCGCTGGAGCTCCTCGGCAAGCAGCTCGTGCTGTGGTACGACGCCCCTGCTGCAACGTGGAGGGCCTGCGACGACGTCTGCCCCCACAGGTGCCGCACGGCCCCTCACCACCAAGTCACTGGCTTGCGTATGCATGGTTCATGGCAGCCACAGGCACGACTTGCATGGTGGCCACGTCGACACTACGGCCGTGCGTTCTGCACATGCAGACCTCGCAGACCTCGCACCCTAGCGGCATTCGCAGCTGCCTCAATCACCCTGCGTCTTTGACATTCGCAATTCGGCAATCGACCCCGGCTGGCATCAGAGGCTTGCGCCGCACTCTAGGGGCGTGTCGACGCGTCCGGCCAGCTTGAGTGCGCCACCATGGCTGGCGCTTCGAAGGCTCCGGCGCCTGCGTGCGCATCCCGCAGGCTACCGATGCGCGCGCGTGCTCGCGCTGCCGGGTGCGTACGTCCCGACGCGGGATGGGGCGGGCCTGCTGTTTGTGTCGGCGACCCCGGACGAGAGGAGCGCGCAGATTAAGGCTTTGTGGAGTCGTTTACCGGTTCGACAGGAGGTGGTTGGTGGTGATGGTGTGGGTGGTGTGGGTGGTGGTGGTGGTGGTGGTGGTGGTGAGGGGGGCGTTTGTGGCGGTTGTGGTGTGGGTGTTGGGAGATGTGTCGGGTGGTGAGCAATGGCTGTGCCCAATGTGCATCGAAACCGCGAATGCCGGATGCCGTGTCTGCATAATCGACGCCCATCAAAGCCTGCTTTGTTCAGCTACCGCGTTGTGACATGGCGCGCGGCGTCCCTGTACCCCCTTGTCGTCATGCGGACCTGCCATCATACACCCATTCGGTTGCGCCGGGCGCCGCTGCCGCTGACCCGGGCGATCCTTGATCACGTGCCGGGGGCGGCCATATCACCGGGTACCGGCGCCTGCTGCCATATGGGTACGGTGGCCTCAGAAATGGGCGAAAGGAGCTCAGGGAGGTTTTGTGCGCGGGCAGGGGCAAGCCGGGCCAAGTGGAGCACGGCAGCGAGGCGTGGCGTCTCGCGGGGCGATGGCACGGCGCGGCTGCGCGGGGCGTGGGGTGAGGCCGGGCACCTCCTGGGGTGCGTGGTGGGTCTCGTGCGCGCTCGTGCGCGCCGTCTGCATCGGACGGGTGCAATCGACCTGTTGGCCATAAGCCGCCCCGCGCCCGAACTGCATGCGCGGATAACGATCACGTCGGCGCGCATGGCGTGAGCGTCACCGCCTTTCGATCAGCGTCTCGCCTTTTTTCTGACGGAGGTGGGACGGTCATGCTGTAGACCTCCGACGCCAGCCACCTGCCGTTCTCCCAGAACGGCCTGACGGCCTGCGGCGCGAGAAGGCCGTCCCCATGCCCTTCACGTCCATCTCGCTCCCCAACGACGGAGACGGCGCCGGCACCGGCGCCGCGGGCGGCGAGGAGCGGCCGCCGAACGTGCTCAACCACGGGCGGCCGGTCGGGCCAGGTACCCGACCGTGTCGGGGGAGGGCTCCCTGGCGCTGGTGGCGGTCAACGCGCCCTGCAGCGTGTCCTATTTTTCGCGGCTCAGCTCAATACCATCTCGTCAGAGGTGGGGTTTCGAGCGGGGGCCGCCGCGAGGGTCGCCGTTGCGCGGCAGGCTCGCAGGACTGGACGGCTGCGTTTCTCACATTTCAGTTCTGCGGGCGTTGATCATCATGAAGTGCGTCCAGCTGAAAATGTGCGCCAGTCGCGCCGGAGTCTTCTTCAGACGGTCTTTCTAATTCATACGGCAGGCC